>VYZP01064846.1:8116-28555 GCA_013400635.1 Hypocryptadius cinnamomeus | reverse complement strand
CCGCTCTCCCCGACGGCGAAGGGCAGCTCCCGCGCCGGCAGCACCCAGGTGTCTGCCCCCTGCTTCCCGGCCCGGCTCTTCCCGACATGGCTCTGTCCCTAGCTGGCGAGTCGGTCCCCGGAGACGGCAGAGACTCGCTCGGGATAAGCCCCGCCGGCCTCGCCTCCTACTACCCCTCTTTCCTCCCACCCGCCCATTACTTCGAGACGGCCCCTGACTTCTTCCAGCCTCTGAAACCCCTGGGCGAGCTGGTTTCCTCCTCGCCGCCTCTGCCTCCATTCACCTTCAGCAGGGTCCCCGCTTTTCTGAGCCAGCCGCCCCCTCTGCCCACCGACCCTTTCCCCAGCCTTCCTTTGCCCGTCTACACCAGGCTGCCAGCCCCCTTCCCTCCCAGTGAGGGCTCGGCCCTCGGGACGGGGGCCCCGGGGTCGCTCTCGCCGCCCTACCCGAGCCCCCCGCACAGGGCTGCCCGCAGCCCGGGGGCAGACGGGGCGCCGGGACAGAGCTACAGGTACCACTTCACCGAGGAGGAGCTCAACGCGGTGCTGTACGGGGCACTCCGGAGCAGCCAGCCGGCCGGGAATCTCCACGCCATCTCGGGGCTCCGGGTGTCCCCCGCCAGCTCGGGTAAAGGGGTGTTTGACGGCGGCGAGAGGGGCACAGGGTGAGCCTGGGCGGCAGGTCGCTCCTTGCAGCCAGGTGTGCGGGAGGGTTCGGGGAGAGTCCCAAAAGGGGTGCAGGCAGCCAGGCTCAAGGGGCATCGCCGGAGGCACGTCGGACTTATTTTCCCTGTGATTTTCTTGCGTTACGAGCCCACAGCTGGAAAAAGGCGGGGGGTGATTCGGGCTGCGGCCTTTATCGGGGAGGTAGGACCCGCTCCTGCAGAGCCGGTGCCGTGCTGAAGAAGGGGTTCCTCTTCTGCAGGCGCTGCGGACTCCGCCGCCCCGCTGCTCGACCGGGACTCGCTGCAGCTACCCGAAGGTAAGTGTCCCGGAGCGCCCGCGCCGCGCCCGCCCGCGCCGCGCCGCGCTCAGCCCCCTGTCACCCGCAGGGCTCTCCGTGCTGCGGGTGGCCTACGGGGACGTGTCTCAGCTCGGAGTCTTCTGTACGGACCCCATCCCGAAAGGAGTCCGCTTCGGCCCTTTCCAAGGCAAAGTGGTCAACACGAGCGAGATCAAGACTTACGACGACAACTCGCTGATGTGGGAGGTAGCGGAGGCACCGTCGGGCTCACCCCGCACCCCCAGCGCGGGGTCGGGATGAGGTTTTTACCGCAGCCTGCAAGAGGGGCTCGGCCCAGTGTGGGTGGTGGGACCGGTGAGAACGGGACGTGTACGGAAGGTTAAACCTGATCCTTTTTTCTCTGCTCGCCAGATCTTTGAATACGGTGGCCTGAGCCACTTTATCGACGGGAAGGGCGCCGCTGGCAATTGGATGTCCCTAGTGAACTGTGCCAGGTTCCCCGAGGAGCAGAATTTGACGGCTATCCAGTGCCAGGGACAAATCTTCTACGAGACTTGCAAGGAAATCTTCCCGAACCAGGAGCTTCTGGTGTGGTACGGCGACTGCTACGTGCAATTTCTGGGCATCCCCATCAGCTTGAAGGGCATGGCGGAGGGGAAGAAACCTCCGCAGCACCCCGAAGGTGAGCCTGCCAGCAACCCCTTGAGCGACACTGCCCCTTATTCCCACGGACGTGTGCCTGGCCTGGATTAGATTCACACGAGGGGAGGTAGAGAAACACAAGCACCACCTTTGTCGAGCCGTTTTACTTTAAAGGCTTCCCAGACCCTGCGATGAGGCTGTGGTGGGTGACCGGTCCTGCCGCGGGGACGGTGGCCCCGCAGCCCCGGTCCCTCGGGTCTGTCCGCCCGCCCTCCCAGGGAGCCGATCCCCGGCCGCCCCTTCCTGCGGCATCCAGCACCCCGAAGCAGCGGCTTCCCCTCGGCACCGGGAATCCGGGGGTTTGCATCGAGGGCTGCCGGCAGCGCGGAGCAAGAGGCTCCTCTTTCTTCCGCCGTCAGTCCTCTCCCAGCCCGCGGTTCCTCGGGGAGTTTGAAGTGTTGTTTGGTCTGACGATTGTAAAACATCTGGTGGTCCTGGGCTGAGCTTGCCTCGGCCCTCAGTGCCGTTGTTCAGGGTCCCGTTTTGGGAGGAGATGGGCTTTTCGGGGTTATTCCACTTTCTGTCCTGTTTCATTTTAGGATTGCACACCTGACTTTCGTGTAATTAACGCTCTCAGTAAATGAGGCAGGCTTAAGCCGTTCCGATCCCATAATGCCAGTATTGCTTGCAAAAGCAATGTCAAATGCACTTACACCAGGGTGAGGGGAGAGGGAGGGTGGTTCTACTTGTAATGTACAGAAAGTACGATCTTGTAAGCAAAACTTATGTATGGAGAAAACAGATTTGTGCCAGTGCGGGAAAAGCTGGAGCAAGGAAGGGATGGGTCAGCCCGGTGCAGCAGAAAGGGAGAGAAGCAAATTTGCATGAAAATTTGGCATGGAAAATTATGTACCTGTTGTCTTGAAGTGTCTAATTCAGACAGATGCTAAATTGTTCATTTCATCTTAAGGCTTAAGCTAAAGCTACTTTTATTAAAGACAGAAGAGAATGTACAAACGCCTGGAAATTTTCTGGTGTTTTTCCTAAATTCAGTGGTAAAAAATGAATTGAAATTAAAAAAAAAAAAAAGTCAAATAAATATGTTATTTTTTTCGATAGTTATTTGAAAACGATAGAAAATGTGTGCGGGGTTTTTTTTTTCCCTTTTGGGATGGTAGGTAAAATTTGCGGACAATTCTTGATAAGAAATATCTTACAATGGTTGCATACGGGGAGAAGTTTTTATGTGGGACTCTGAGTTGTTTCTTCATGTGTTTTCTTGCTATTTATGGATATACAAGGATGAAATCCCAGTTTTGGTGAAGTTAGTAGCTAAACCGAATAATTTTAGCAGGCTGTGGGCTCTCGTTTGCTCCCCTCCTTTAAAAAGGCAAGGGGAGCACTGCGAAGCGGCACATATTTTGTTAATGATACTGCCAGCATTCGTTTACAGTCGTTGCCCCCTCAGAGACTTAAAATTCCCCGTGGGGGTCCCAGCTCTGACAAGGATGCAGATCTGATCTGAATCCCTTTTGCCGTGGTGTAACGGAGAGATGGCACTTTCCCTTCTGCTGTACAGAAGCCGGGGAGAGCTTCAAGTGTGAGCGCTGCGGCAAAGTTTTTGCCTACAAGTATTACCGGGACAAACACCTCAAGTACACCCGCTGCGTGGACCAGGGGGACCGCAAATTCCCTTGTCACCTTTGTGACCGATCCTTTGAAAAAAGAGACAGGCTGAGGATCCATATTCTCCACGTTCACGAAAAGCACAGACCTCACAAGGTGAGCCTGCTCCCGGCTCTCTCCGCAGTCACTGGCTTTTCTGAGGGTACTTAAGTCTTTTTTTTGGTCCAGATAAGATGCTGATAACGTTGTTCCTTCAGTTTCCCTGGCAGTTTCCTGGTGGGACTGCTCTGGAAGAGCTTGTCATGTGCAGCAAAGCTTGGTTAAAGAAATTTAATGGGTTTCGGTTGGGAAAATAAACCCCACAGTATTAGTTTAAAAAGAAACAAAATTTCTCCTGGGCTTTTTAGATGATTGCATTTGAATGTTTCTCCTTTTCTTACACAGTGTGAGGTTAACTTGTGTTTTAAAGGTGCTTGGCTTGTCCAGGATCAGGGGAGAGATGTCTCATGTCTGTTTCCCACACCCCACACCCCACCCTTCGACAGCCTCTTTATCTGTGTCTGTTGGACCAAACAGGGCTTAAAAGTTTTGCATTCAGTGTGAAGCAGATTTTCAATTGATGAAAGCAAATCTTTAAAATGCTTTACTCCTCTCAACCAAACACCTTGCTTCTAGCACCAGTTTTCTCTAGCAGCACTGGGAATGGAAAACCAGACTTTTTCTAAAAGCTTGGGAAGGGCACGTTCTACTGCTTGAAATAGCACAGTTAAATCAGTCCTCAAAATTCTCCAAATGCCTATTTTGTAGATCATCCTACAATGTCTATTTTTTTCAGAAAAAATATTTTGTAACTAAAATGGTACTATTACAAAGTGAGAATATCTGCATGGAATTCATAACACATAAATTTTCCATTAAATGTGAGGTATTAAATACCATGTAATTCCTTTTCCTTTCCCTTGCCTTTGTAAAGGTAAGATTATTTTATTCTTTAGATAGTTTATCTTTTAGGGGTAAAAAAATAAAACTGGGGCTTGATTTATATATATTTTTAAGTGATTTTACATAAATCTTCAGGTTTTTATTACTGAAAATCAATATTGTCTGTTCTGTAAAATAACAGTTTTTTTAATTGAAACAATTTTAACACAAATGATTTGAAATTTTGCATAGTTTTAATATATATATGTACATATGGAGGTAAATTTGTTCTTAAAACCAGACTAAACTTCCAGGTATTTCAATTTATTGCAGCTTAAAATTGCTATTGTGTTTACACAGGAACACATAAATATGTGTGTGTATCTAGATTATATGTAAGAAGTGTGCACATCATCCACATACTTAATTTTTCCTTTTAACTATGAGGTCACCTGCTTCCTTTTAACTTTATTCCTTTTTTTTCCCCCCAGTGCTCTGTGTGTGGGAAGAGCTTTTCTCAATCCTCCAGCCTGAACAAACACATGAGGGTTCACTCTGGGGAGCGCCCCTACAAATGTGTCTACTGCAACAAGGTAAGGCAAAGCCCTGCCCCATCCCTCCCTCTGCTGTGCTTTGTTTCTTCTCTGTTTTCTTTCAAGAAAATGCTTTTTATTGAACTGGTAACCAGATGAGTGGGTGTATATTCTGGGCAGTTGTGAGGTAAGGTGACAGGACTGGATGAGACTGAAGAAACAGGGTCTGGTCTCCATCTGACATGGAATTTGTGGTTCATACCAGCTCAGTGATCTGCTGCAGAAATAAGGTCTAGGGAAGCTTGAGAGCATTTCAAATATCATCCGAAGCATGCAGCTATATCCAGTATCCCACTTCTTCATCAGATAGATAATTTTTGGTGTTATTGACACTGCTTCTGGACTGCAATAAACAGATTTGGTCTATAAACTGAACCTGCACAATATGAATTTGTGCATGCTTACCTTGAAATATCAAGGCTGTTGATGGGCAGATGGGTATGGAGGTTTCACTTAAAAAAGAGTACAAGGAGAACCATACAGCCCTGATCAAAGATGTGCTCTGCTGTTACTGCCCATCACAGCAGGGATGATTCAGGTGAGCTCTCCCTGTGAAAGTGCTGGCAGCTCTTGCAGCAGACAGCATGTGGATGCACAGGCTGCTGAAGGATGAATAGTGGTAGGGCTCCCAGTGCTGTGGAGTGTCCATGCAATGCAGGAGCCCCATCAGCAGTGGTAACCTGCTCCTGATTTTCTAGGGAGAGAAGTTTTGTGTATGACTGGCTGGAATAACACAAAGCTGAAGTATCCTGCTGAAGTGCCCTTAGAGGAAACTCCTTTTGGCTATTATATTTTTTTGTCTCCCCATGGTCATCCTGAACATACTTGTTCTCAGAGATTAGGATGAAATCTCATCCTTAATCTTCTGATCACAAGAGGAAGTGGCAGAACTTTATGGGTTGCTCTGTAACAAGATGTCTAGGGACACTTGACCAGTCCCCAGCCAGTTCTGGTTGGACTGTTGTGGATTGGACCAGATTAAACTGTGCTCAGACTGCAGGATGCAGCTATCCTAGGACATAGGCATAATTTCTGAGGCTGGAAAACCAGGGTCTGTTTTAATGAATCCTCACTGGCTCCTTCTATGCAATTACGATTCTTTTCCTCTTCTGCCTCTAACAGTGGCTTTGCTTTTCCAGCTCCTTTGCTGGAAATCAGTGGTCACTTATTCCAGGAACACTGTGAGATGAAAGGAACAGTGCAGGGTCAGCATCACCATTCTCTCCCCAAAACATATTTTTGCCCTTGATATACACCTCTAAGGACTTATGTATAGGAAGGAGTCTGTGATTTTTTTTGTGCTCTGAGGTTCCTAGTGAAATTCTAAGATGTACTGCTGTTTGCTGTGAAAACTTACTAGAGAGTATTTATTTTGTGTGGTCTGCAAATAGTGAAGGGCCTGAAATTTTCTCTCTTCGGATAAGAAAAAAATGGGGAAAACATGGGCAACTTTACAACATTCCTGCTCAAATTTTAATGAGTTTTATCCCCAAATGGAGTAGAAGTTTTCATGATTTTTCTACTCAAAAGTGTTAGTGGTGGGGGAACAGGCTGGAAACTCTGCCTGCAGAAAGAGAAGAGTATGATGGAGCAGGGAAAATGAACCTGTAAATGATGTACGGTGGACTGCATAGATGAATTTTAGCAGCTGAATCCCAAGACAGTCAAAGGGTTTAACTTTAAAAACAAAAACTGTAAGGAAAGACTGCATTATGTTTCCCACACATAAATGAGCTGCAAAGCTAATTAGGGTAGTATTGACTTCTTCCCTGTGACAATATAGAAGATATTTACTGGTGTCTTTGGTCAGAAATCTTTCTCTGAGCTTCATCTATCTCCATGGACTCAGAAACATCTGTATAGCAATAGCTGTTGCCTTCTGAGTCCTCCTTGCTGGGAGTTTTCATTATTTTTTTCCACTTGCCTGAGGAGTGGAAACGTGAGCTATTTCAGGACTTAATTTTCAGGGTAACGTGCTTCTGATGGGGTCTGGGTTAGCTGACGGTGGGGATTGCACATGTGACAGCGAATTACTTGCAACTCCCTTTCCTTTCCTGCCCTGCCCTTGATGCTCCCTGCCCTTTCAGGCGTTCACAGCATCCAGCATCCTGCGCACTCACATCCGCCAGCACTCGGGGGAGAAGCCCTTCAAGTGCAAGCACTGCGGCAAAGCCTTCGCCTCGCACGCGGCCCACGACAGCCACGTGCGGCGCACACACAGCAAGGACAAGGGCTGCGCCTGCTCCGTGTGCGGCCAGCACTTCCCCCAGCAGGAGGATTGCAACTTCCACATGAAGATTCATGCTGCCCACTAGTCAGGAACCCCACGGACGTGTCCTGGACCAGCTCATTGTGTATATCAGTCTGTGTGTTTCTGTTTGTGCGTGGCTGTGTGCGCAGCGCAGGAGGTGACACCTGCAGTGGCTCTTGGGGTAGGTCTGGTCTCTGGACCCAGGGCACGTGACTGAGCACAGGGAACAGGGTACACCCTGATGCCACTCTCCTTCTCCTCCCATACTCTAATCTCTAAAGACAGGAAGGAATTCTACCTCCCAAAACTCCTTTGTGCACAAATATCACTGTGAGGAGTGTTTCTGCGTCTCCAATGCCTGTGGACTGCCTGGTACGATCTGCATCAAAGCTTGTGTAAGGGATGTTTTTATCAGGTGCACTTCTCAAAGCTGATTTAACCTGTTTGTGTTGTTTGGACAGATGACCACAGGTATATGGTCTACTTACCCTTAACCTGTCTTTTAGTGATGTTCTATTTGAATGTGAACTTCGTCAGAGATAACTGGCTGCTGGACCAACGAAGAGCTATTTTAAATCATTTAGCTGCTGGGAGACTGAGAGCTCCAGGACTGGGAGAGCAACTCTTCCAGAGGGTGCTGGATGCTGGTTAGCCCAGAGGGAGAGAAGTGGGGTGTGGTAAGATATATGCAGGCCTGATATCCCATCTAGCAGAGATAGTGGAGGTTGGTTTTGTCTTCTCAAGAGTTTGGAGGACCAAACATGTTGATATTCCTAAGTATCAGTGAGCCATTGGGTGGATAATGAGCAGTCAAGTGGCCTCACAGAGGTGTTTCATTGTAGACTCAGAGCAGGCCAGGAGCAAGCACAATCCCAGCAGTGGGCTCTTCTTTCTGGATTTCCCTGAACCTGTCTGCTCCTGGCCAGGTGAATCTTTGCAGTGAACCTTGATATGAAGGGTAGGCTTGTGTGCTTCCTCCTGGCTTTATGTTGGACCACTGTAAAGTGATATCAGGACTCCTCTGCCTAAAACTCTGCACGTTAAATTCCTTCCCCAGTCTGCAGGAAAGGCTTTGCTTCCACTGGAGGACTGGTAGGTGTCATCCTCCATGTCTCACTGACTACACAAGCCAGGCAGCAGTGTGGTCAGTGAGACATTTTCAATTCTTAAGAAAGTGGCATTCTGTATCAATGTGAAATTTTAACTAGGAAGCTTAACAAAAAGCCTGTGCTGAAGGACTGCTGAGGATAGGGAGTGCTGTAACTGGTATAGAAGTTTTAATTATCACTGAGTGACCACCACACCTGGCAGGAGGCTGTGCATATGAGAGGGCTTACTGTGCCAGTTGGGACTGTGTGTTGCATCCAGGAGGAATAAGGGAAGTCCTTTTTGGAGCTAGTTGATAAACAGAGGTATACTGTGCAGATACTGTATCCTTAAATATATTGATTTGCACTAATTTTATAAGGTTTTTTGTATCTTAAGTTGCTCTGTTCTCATTGTTTTCATGGTAAAAATGTTTTTTAAATATTTATTGAATCACTTACTGGTAAACAAAATATTGAGACACAGCACTAGGAAGTATGTGAAATAAGCAAATCCATTTGTATTGTATGTTTATACATGTAGGTTTTAGAGTATGCTCTGATTATTGTTTTTTGCTTATTTTAATACCAAATATTACTTTAATACAGCAGGATAAATTTTTGACATATTGAGGGCTGAATCCCTGGCCCCTAAATAGGTAAAATTCACTCCCGAGCAGAAAATTATCACAGTACTTATGTGTACAAACAATGCTGTGAAACAGGTAGGAGAACTGAACCTTTCTTCCAGCTGCCTGCTATCTAGGAGGATAGACCCAAACATACAAAATCCTGGCCAACAGAAATAAGAATTATGTGTGTGAAGCCTTTGTTAGTTCAATCCCTTAAAAAAATATCAGGATTTGGTGAAATAAACTGCCTACTAATGAAGGAAATGTCATGACTAGGAATGGCTTTGAAGTACTGTGAAATGCCTGGTTAGCTTCCCATGCAAGTAACCTCCTTTTTTGCACTGACTGAAGGTTGTATATTTAAATGGTGCCTCTGTAGTGTTCTTGTGTGCATTTTCATCTTCTTGAAGAAACCCCGAATGTCTTGTGCTTAATTAATTGCACCTTTCTATAGTATTTGATGTGTTGCCTGTAAAGGTGTATGTGAAGGGTTACACTTGTACGTGTGATTGAAGGTACTGGCAAATTAAAACTATATATGTAAACTTTGATGCTAATTATTGTGCACAAAACCACTCTATGAAAAGCCAGTGTCCATAAAGGAGACAGAGGAGTCTTGCAACTTTATTTGAATAAGGGGAAGGAGAGTCCACCGGGTTTTGGAAGACTGAGCCTTCTTTTATCCTGAACTCCGGGCTGCACGTTGCCTTCTTCCTTTCCCCATTGGCTGAGGTACAGCCTTCCCAAGCTGCCTTGAACATTTGTCATTTTCTCACAAAGTTCATAAGTTAAAACTATGTAGGTTCTGCAACAGGCTTTGCTGACCCATTTTTCTATTACCATAAATTTCAGGAGTTTAGGCTGTAGTCAAATTGTCTGGGTTCTGTAACAAACTTTCAGCTTGAGGTTGGTAGAGACATTAAGACCCATCTCAAAGACATTAACACCAGTTTGTCCTAAAGACCCTCACCTATCGAGTTGTTTGTAAAAACATTAGCACCCATCTTTCTTATTATTAATATTATTACTCTTACGTTCATGCAAATAAAAATAAATTGTTGGAGGTTGTAGTGTACACTAATGGGCTATGGCTTGTTTTCTGCCAGATGCAGAGTTGTGTATTTGAGGTACTAGCAAATGGATGAAGGGTGTTTTCTGTGTCATTTGTAAGTCGTTACAGAGTCAAACTGTCTCTTATTGGGAATTCTAGTCCTTGTCCTCTGGGTAGCAGCTGACTGCGCAAGAAGTCAAAAGGCACCCAGTGTCTCGATGGATTTGGTCTTAAGTACCCTAACAGTTCATGAAAGCTGAGGGCATTCAGTTCTGGATTGAGTTCGCTCCCACTTGCAAACAAGATGATGGATCCGGATTGAGCACTAAAAAAAGGCATTAAGCTACCTTGTAGCATTTAACTACCCTATAGAGTCATCCTCTCCCTCTTGAATAGTGAGTCCCAGCTGTGCTGGCGACAGTGAGGATGGCACTTGGCTCTGCACGCTTCACAGCAGGGTGGGGAGAAATGTATCAGGAGGGAGGTCAAGCTGAGCCACCCGCAGATTTTAGTTTTCTGAAACGAAAATGAACTGATTGTCAGAGCAAACAGATTGCTGTTCTTGCCAGATGGAGGTTAGGAGAAATCAGGGAATCCTCCTGTAGTGTACCTGTACCCTGTGTGTGTCCAGGGAGCTGAGGTTTTCCTCCACGAGGATTTGCACATTTACTTGCACCTTTTGTGGCTGTGCTCTCAGCAGCTGAGTGAACGTGCAGCTCCAGCCAGCTCAGCCAGCAGTGGGGTTTTGGATATTTCTACACACAGCTAAGAAGGGGGGAGACTGAGGGAGCTTGTGTGCATGCTGCACTTTTCTATCTGGCAGGATCCCAGAATGACTGCATGGCACAGAAGGACATGTGCATGAAGGAGGCTGCACTGCAAGCTCAGCAGAAAAGAGAATATTTGTGACCATGTGTAAAGGCTCAGACTTTGCACTGGGCAGTCCTGGCTGCCAGGTCTATCCTGAGCAGGCACCGTGGTGCTCTGTGCTCCTGCAGCTATTTCTGAGCTGAGGCAGCAGAAAGGACATCCCTGCAGCTCTCAGGGGGCTGGGCTGTGGCTTTACATGCTGTACTAAACCCATCTCTTCCATTTCTTAGCCTCTGCAAATATAGGACAGAAGTGTTATTTTCCATGACCGTAACTACAGTAAGTAATACACTATGTTCAATAGGTACCCATGTTTCTCACTCAGTTTTGCTTAAACTGGCTGTGGGGTGGTGTCCCTGTCTGGGGTCACATTGTCACTGCTTTCACTAAGGCAAAGGATGTGTGTGCACCCTGGCTCTTCTTCCCTTAACTAGGATTAAAAATGGTCCTCCCAAGGGGAGCAGCAAGACAAGTCCCTGGGACTAATCAGTCCTGTAAGACACTAGCTGATTTTAAGTGTTCTGCATTAACTCTGTGTGAGTTTTTTAAATGTTAATAGGAAGTGATCTAAATAGAAACCAGAGTATGAGGGCAATCAACTGTTTTGTTGGAACAGAGGGGTGCAGGGAGAGAGACTGTGTGAGGCTGACTCCTGAAATGCTCCTCCTAGGTAAATGACAATGGGGAGACAAAAAAAAAAAAGGTGGTCCCAGAGCTCAGGCTTGCAAGTGTGAGAGAACAAAAGGCCTGGCCACAGACATCTGCTGCCTCTAGCATCTCCTGCATATCCCTGTTTCTCAAACACCTGGTCCCCAGCCCCTGCTGTCCCAGTCCCTGTCCTGCTGCTCACTCTGGAGAACAGGGAGGTGGTTAACCACTGAAGGAAGGTAAAAAGCAAGGAGCTTAGTGAATTGAAGATAACGTCATAAACAAATATTGGTCAGTGCCAAACTGTCCATTAAACAAGAGAGATTGTTCACCCAAGAAGCCCTGACTGGCTGTCCCCTTCTTGAGAAAGCCATTCCTTGGGTCCTCAGTCTCCTACAGGCCTTTGCAGCAAGTGCTGGTGTTTGTTTTACCCCTACAGATGCAGTCACCATCACCTTCATTTCCCTTTCTCTCCTGATACACGTGCCCTTGCACTTTCTCCCTTCTGTCTCTCCTTAACACACCTAGTGCAGGGCCTTAGGCGCATGAGGGATGTGAGGCTCTGTCTTTGCTCTCTTCTTTTGCTCCTTTTCAACTTAGGTGAAACATGTCCAGACTTTCAGTCTGTGTTTTTGTGGTGTTTGACTCAAGCTTTAAAGAGGCTTCATCTCCACCAGCCTTTTCTGAAAAGCCACCCCCTCGAAGGTTCCTGAGGTTGGATGTTGATAACTGGGGCTGTGCAGCAGCACCAGGGGAGAGTGACAGCACCTCTGCTTCTCCTGCAGTGGGGTTTGAGGGACTCTATTCCATCTCCATCCCCAGCAGCCTTGCTGTAGGGGCTGTCCTGAAACCCCAGCTTATCTCCTCTGCAGCAGTGGCAAACCAGACTTTAACTCGCAGGACTAATCTTTGTCACAGGACTAACCTCTGGCTGGCCCAGCAATTTAGTAGTATTGAGAGCACTTTTGAATGCCTTGCTGTGAGAATGCCACAGAGTCCTGCAAACTGCAGTTATCAGCCTGCAAAGTAGCAGTGAGAAAATGCAATCTTTCCACTTTGACTGCAGGAACTTGAGCAGAGCCAGTAGGAGATACCTTAGTCATGAACAGTAATGAAGGAGCAGAGAAAACACCCACTGGGAATGAAGGGGAGAGGAAGGGATTATTGCTTGGATTATACTGGCCAAAAAGTGCAATTCACAGATAACCCCTGAAGTGAAACCAAGCTTCCTAGAGAGCAAGATTAAGTCCATCCTCTGTCTAAATCAAAGTGGGGTCAGTGGCATTCCCTCTGGAGCTGCAGAGGGTCGGTGCAGAGGTGGCAGGGGTGTTGTGAAAAGTCACTCCGCGGAGAAGTTTGGCTTTCCCACGAGTGACCGCAGTGCAGTGGCCAGGGCAGGCCCGCAGCAGTGGTGCTGAGGCCAGCTGAGGGATTACCTGTATTGATTCTCTGATAGCTGTCAAGGTGGAGGGAAAGACTACTCTGCCACAAGCTTGGAGCTCTTAGCTGAGCAGGAGCATAAACACCCCATTAAAGGTTTCATTCAATAGCAATCTTTGCTAAAGTAAATGGATAACAGCAGCCCCCCTGCCCCCAGCCCCTAATGTAAGAGCCATTATGGAGCAGAAAGGCAACACACAGGAATGTGTATTTCTGTAGTATCAGTTTCACCAATAGATTCTTAATGAAAAGTGGATTTGGTTTTCAATTTTTTTTTGTCAGTGATATGAAAACCCCCATGAAATAACCCAAGGGGAATCTGCTCTTCTTCTTGAGCTCCCTTCCCCCAGAACTTGATGTATGTCTGTACCCATCAGTAAGCAGAGAGTGGGAACGTGGGCTGGCAGGATCCTGCTGCTGCTGGGGGTGGGCAGTACCTGCAATACCCCTGCTGCTGGGGATCGAGCAGGAAGTGCTGGAGATGGCAGTGCTGAAGGGTGCTGGAGGGATTGGGGGTTTTCCCTTCTATGTACCATGTGCAATGCTGGAAAAAAGACAGTCCGGCCCCTGGAGGGCAGGATTTTACTTTTCTGCTGTGTCTGGAGCTGCCTTCACGAAAGCTTCTTTCAGTATGCTGGCAGCAAAAGAAGGTTTCACACCATGGCTCTGAAGGCAGCAAGGCCCCTGCTGGGAGTCTTTGCTCCACACATTGTAACGAGGCTGATTCAGAAGTGTACCAGTCAAAACGAGTTTTTCTCTCTCGGCTTTGGTGGACCTCCAGACAAGAGCAATATGAAACCTTGTATGGATATTACTATATTTATCACAGAAGACTTCTATTTAACCCATACCTCTTCTTCCAAGGCTTCTTCCTCTTAGTTTCACAGCTTAGTTTCACACACACAGTTAATGTAATGCACACAAAACAAAATTCAGCATGGAAAAGCGCTGCCATCAAAAGGGAAAATTCCTGGATAAGTGACATTTGGTTATTTGCTCAAGCATCTGGGCTCTTTACTCATCCCCCCATACCCCACCCCCAGGCCCCTTCCCAAGGGTGTCCTCAGCCTTATGTTTTGGAGATTAGAGAAATGAGAGATGGAGAAGGACCCCTTCAGGTAGACTCTGTTTTAAGTTTCTTTCCATCAAAGAGAGAGCTCTAATGCGAGATCTGCAGGCAGGGAGGCAAGCTCAGAGAAAACCAGCCTGATCTTACCTCCTCGTGGGGAAGCTCCCTGAATTTAGTGCTTTTAAATTCCTTTTGTGTTTCTATGCAGTGCTAACACTGCTATCACAGTGTTAATATAGTTTGTTTCCTTATATTGGATTTTTTAAGTAGTTGGAGTAACTGGTAACTGGCCAAATCCATTCAGATGCTCTGTCTCACCCAGTTTAGTTGCTGATGGTTTTGTAAGAGTAAGACATGAACAGTAGGGCCCGGCATGACAAAAACATTCTTCCTTTATGGCTTTCATTGCTTTTGTCTCCTGGGAGCTGTTTTGGCCAGGATGTTGTTATGACAAAAAAAAAAAGTTCTGTGAGAGAACTAAAGGAGACCAGTTGTTCTTCTGAATAAGAGAAAACAATTTGATTTTGCAGAAATTCAGAAGAGAAGGAAAACTGAAGTGGTTCTTAGCATGTAAAACGTCTCCCAAAATCTGTACAGCTTTTTGGTCTGTGATGCTTTTCTTTAACTATATCTGTCTGGTAGATGGATCAATTATTTTTCTAGTAGTGATGAGGAAATAAAAACTATTATAAAACCTTTAAAATTTTATCTTTGCATTTTCTTCAATCTATGTCTTTGGGAATCATCCTCCCAGCAGCAAACTGTCATTAGGTGAGAACAATGTCAAGTTCCCTATAATGTATTGTGATGGTCAAAGATGATGCATATTCTGTGCTTTTAATCACTGTTGTAGGAGAACCCCCACTTATTTCCATAGTACTTATGACACAAAGTATTAAACTTGTGTGATAATAATAAGTTATGCTAGGTGGGCTAAAATCAAAATGAAGTATTCTGGATTATGATTCTGTTTTATGTAACTGTATGGCTGTACTGATAACCCCTCCTCAACACTGTGTAGACATTTCCCAAGTGTATTCGTCATTCTTAACAGAATATTACTGACTTTTTGATTTTGTGTGTACATATACACACACACATACATGTGCATTTGTGTACCTATAGGTATGCTCATGCATGTGTACAATGTCTGTTAAAACTTGAAAGTCAAGCAGTACTGAATATTCAAGTGAACTGAATGTAGAATTAATAACTATCCACTCTCAGTTTCATTACTACTTTGGATGGCATTCATGAAGATAGTGAATTTGCTAAGGAGCTGCTTTTCAAGAAGCTGTGTGACATTCAAACTAGGTATTCAACACTACCAATTTTTTTCCATCCCTGAAAGGCGGATGAGCAGAAAACTTTGCAGCAACGGCAGATGGCAGTCACTCTTGTCCTGCTGCTGCTGACAGCTGCGGTTCCCTTGGGCCCAGTGGGATAACGCTTCATACCCTTTCCAGTCTTTATATCACGTTAATATTTGGCATTTGTAAAAAACATGTTTGTTTTTTACATTCCTAAGCCCTTCAGTAATAGGAGAGCTGACAGTGCCCAGCTGAAGTGATAAGTCCTTTGAAGCAGCTTTGCTGGTAATACCTTTTAGCATCTGCTTTCGTGGAAGCTGCTCTACTATGTTACTATATTGGTATTGATCTGTGCTGTGTAGGTCCGTATTTGTCAAGCTTTCAAAGACATATTATCAAAGATTTCTACGTGAGAGAGTAATTAAAGGTCAACCTCATAAATAGTTACAGCACCCAAGGCCAAAGGGGAGTTTTTACCGTCATTAGAAACTCAGCAGAAGTTTAACCTGCCGGCGTTGAATGGCAGGTGCCTTGGCTCAGCTCGGTCCTGTGCTGGCTGGGGGGCCCCGGGAGAGCCGGGCACCGCGGTGGGCTCAGCAGGCACTGCTGAGAGCAGACCAGCAGCTCTGCCTCTGCCCAGCCCTTCCGCACGCACAGTCCCACACGGCCACCAGCCCATCTCTTCTCGCTTTTGGGCACAGCCCTTCCTCGGGCAGCGGGGCTCGGCGGCACTGTGTGCTGCTGCACACACGGCAGCCCCCGGGGGGCTGTGAGGATGAGCTTTTAACCCTCTGTTATAACCATTCCCAGGGCAGGGAGGCACGCAGCAGCCCCTGCCCAGCAGACAGTTAAAGCTTACTTTCCTTCAGCATCAGGCTCTCTTTTCTCTTCACTCTTTGTCATCTCTTGCAGGGTGTGGAGTAGAAGAAAATTAAGCAATTACACAGTTTAGTGGGTTACTGTATGGCCCCAGAAGGAGGACAAATATTTTACAAATTCAATCCATCTTTCGCTTGATAAAGATGCCGTATAAAGGTGTCAATGCTCGAGGCAGTCAGCTCAGTTAACTACTTTCGGAGTGGTGAGGAGGTCTTTTAGTACTATTCATCACCTTAAAGACTGTGCTCTTCACACACAGTTTCATGAGTTTGGACTATTTTACATAAATCTACAAGAAATTAAGAGGTTCCTTCCCCCCCCCACCCCACCCCTCACCAAAGAGCTAAAAGACTATTGCAGACTTTTACATGTTTCCATTCACTTAGATGGAAGTATATCAAGAAATTTATTGGGTTTTTGATACCCAGATCTTTAAACATTCTATCACAATCAAATATTTAATTTCTCAAAAGAAATAGCATGTGCGTGCAGTCTATTTGTCAATTCATTTTGTATTTAATGCAGTTGGTGGTAAAATATTCAATTAACTTAGAATTGCAAATCTGTCAGAATCTGTCAGATATTGTCTTTTGTACCCAGCTAAACAGGACAAAAAACAGGACAAAAACCAGGACAAAACATTTCTGAATCACCTTGAGGAATTAGAATCTCAGTGGGACTGCTGAGGTGTGGGATGAAAACTCAAAGATTTTTCCAACACTTTCTTTTGTATCAGGAAAACACCAGGCTTTGTTGGACACTGTTTTCAATTCTCTAGTGTGCATTAGCAATGGAAGCATCTCCAGGTAAAGGACTTAACATCATATTCTTTGGAAGCATCACTGGGGGAGGGAGTGGCATCCTTTCACAATCGATTAATATGTTTAATAGGAAAATGCTGACTTCCTCAACTGCAGCTTGAAAGCAGAAAGGCAGATATCAGAGACACAGTCAGGACACAATGATGGTGGTGGGCACATGGTTTTCTTATAGATACAGAACACTGATGATCAGCTTCCCCCAGCGCCTTTACATCATATGTCTGTGAGGCAAATTATTGTGTGTGACAATAAAAACCCCTCTGTTAGGAGACTTGTCCTGCTGATTGATGGGAGAGCATGGTAAAATCAGATTTACCAGTGAATGTCACTTCAGAATTAACAAAGCTGATAGGAATGTAGCCAGCAGCAACGTTAATTTCTCTAGGAATGAGTTTCCTCCCCTCCTCCTGGGGGCTTGTTGCCTGCACTAATAGGGCCTTGGGTCTTTTCCTGATAGATGCCTGAATGTCGGGCAGCAGATTTTAGGATAATAATGACAATGATTCTGATAATGGCCCTCTCTGTAGCCTAAAGCTGGCAATGAGGAGTTCGAAAGCATCTTGGCCCAGGCAGGCACAGCACTTTCCTCCCTTCCTGCTGTGAGATTATCTCCACCCTCAGGAGTTTAACCTGCTATGAGGAACAACCTTCTTTGCCTTGCTCCGTTCTGACACTGGAATTGTCATGTAGGGATATTTTAAAACGCCCCTATTGATTTCACTACAATGGCTCCTTTGCAACACAATGACCCCAGTCCTGGAGCTTCTGGCCCAGCTGAGCTGGTCTAGGCTGCACCAGCTGTGTGCAGAGCAGGCTCTGGTCCAGGCTGGTCTCTTCCAAGCCTCTTTCTTGCTGATTTCTAAGTGCCACTTTTCCCAAGGCACTGTTACAGCAGCCAGGACAAGGTGGAAGCCCGCAGCAGGGGGAACTATTGGAGCTGTTTTGACGACCTTCTGTTATTCAGTGGTTTCTCTGCTGAAAGAGTGCTTTCTCAAAACACTTAAAGTGGGAGCAGGGCTGATTGTCCCTGGCAGAAACTCTAGAAAACTAGCGTAGTTATATTTTAATGTGCCAGTGTGATGCCAGTTCACACTTTTTGTCCTTAGAGTTTCATAGGTTTGTGTAAAGACAGATGAGGATAACAGTTCTTATTTTCCAAATGGCGGGGGAGAAAAGAGCTGCAGATCAGTTAATTATTTTCTTTGCACTGCAGAAACTGATGCCCAAAGTAGAGCCCAAATCCAGGTTAATGAACCTCCAAAATGATTACTATACAGAAGGGAGATGGGAACATGTACTTCCCACAGCCGGCTTTGCTTCCTGCTCCCATCCTGACATATCCTCCAAGGGAAACAGCCTCGGGGCATGGCCTCGAAGGGAGCTGCAGCAGCACGTGTCACCTCCCCAGCCTGCTGGGGACAGCCTCTGCTTTATGTGCTCTTCTACACGTTGCCCTGGCAGGGTGTGGAGGGTGTGTGGGCAAAGAGCAATAAAGGAACAATGCCACCAGTGCGAGTGAGCTATTCTAAATTGCAGTCTTAATAAGCAGATTAACACATTTGTAGCCGCTGTTTACTATTTCTTCATTGACTCAGTCCCAAGCAATTAAAGTGCTCCTCTTGAACATTTCGGTGTGTTAGTGCTTCACAGGTCCTTGTTATTGTCCTGCTGCAAATACCTTCTTAATCCCATTTATTCAGTTCCTTTTGACTTTCCATGGGCAGAGCAGGCACTGACATGCCTGATGATGCCCTTTGCTGGAACACTGTATATATTCCTCTGTAACCATGTTCAGAAACCTATCTAATAATTGCTTAGCTAATATTTGTCTCCTTCAAATGGAATTCATCAGTGTAGGGCGTCTAACCCCACTGCAGCTGGTGCTCTATGTTCTAAATGCTCTGAATATCCCAATCAGCTGGCAAGTCTGCCCCTCTTTAATGAAGTGATTTTTTATAGGATTTTCGGTGTACTTGGAATTCCTTCTCCTGCATTGCTGAATTTTCTTTTGCACAGACTTTCTCCTTGGAGATGAAGCCCTTTTGTTATTTTAAATAGTGAACAAATTGACACAACTTTGTAGCTACTTAAACTTTCAAGATTATGATTAGCACATATATGGGAAAGGAACCAAGGCAGACACAATTTTTAGAAGAAAGTCAGATGTACGGATTGCTTGATTAAAACACTGCTGTCTGCTGTGTCAATTACGATGCTTAGAATTTGCTCCTTTATTAGGAAGTCCTTAAAAAAGGAAAAAAAAAGTCAAAACAACACCAAGCCCTAATATTTGTGTTGAAACTCTTATTGTCTGTTGCACGTCTTATTTTCCCAATAATATTCAGCAGTTGCTCTGCGTATGACCTCACTCTCAAGGCCCTGATGGAGAGATAGTTGAACAACTTCCAGTGCAAAATCACTTTCTTGGGTTAAAAGTGTTTTCTCCACCTCAGCCACAGAAAGCAAGATGTATCATATTGCAGAATTTAGCTCTGTGTAAACATGTGTGTGTGTGTGTCTGTGCGTCTGTGTGTGTGTCTGTGTGTGTATTTAGAAAGGCATGTTGACGTTAAGATGGCCAAAATGTATAAGCCATAACAAGAATGTTGTATTTTTCAGGTTTGCAGCTCACCACAGCTGCACAAAATACACAAGATTTTGTGTTACTTGATTTAAAAGCCTAAACTTGCAATAACAGGGTAATAAATCACATGCCTGAAGTCTGAAGTGAAACCTGAAGCGAAATGAGCCATCACACTTTCCTTCGTGTTTAGCACTACACAGGATTTACTTTGTTAGATAGGTACATTGATAGCTTTTAATAAATAGTTTGATATATGTGAACTGACAGCAGTAAAGTGAACACACTAATTTTCAGTCATTTTGTATTTCTAATGAAATATAAATTAAAGTCTAATAAAACTGTGATACCAGTGCCTTTTAAGCTGTTGTAGCCAGAGTTCATACTGCCATTCTGATTTTAATTAATTTTCATCAGTTTAACTGACCGTTTCAGTTCATGACTTTCTTCTATCAGCAAGTCAAATAAACTGTCTCTTTATGTCCAACATTTGTCATACAGTGAGGATTTCTTTTGGATAAAAACACAACTTTGAGGGCTAAATCTTAGAACTGGTTCTCCATGTCAGGACTTCCCAATGTCTGTGAAATTTGCTTTGGAATTTTCATGGATCAGCACAGAACTGAGAGACCATCATCTCCACATCTGAAAAATTTTACTCTTCTTCTTTTGAAGAAGTATAGTGCTCCAGGTATGGCACTTAGGCAATTTTGCTTCCTCTCTCTGGTCGTGGCATCTTTTATCTAAGGAACAAGATGAATACTTCCAGGCTCCAGAGCATCAACTGGTTTCTCACTGATATAGGAAATCCCAACAGAAAAAAAAACAAACCAAAAGCTGCTTTTCAAGGAATACCCATGGGGAATCCCAGGAGGAGAGAGCTTCAGCTTTTTGTGGTCTTTTTAAAATTCACTTCATGGTTTTGAGGTTAAGGGTTTTGTTTTGCATTGGTAGTGGGTTTTCTGGACCACAGATGTCCTTGGCCACTCCTCATCAATAAAACTGTTACAAAGCCCCTGCTGTACTTTGCCACAATGTCTGTAAACCGAAAAAAAAA
>VYZP01064845.1:8980-27033 GCA_013400635.1 Hypocryptadius cinnamomeus | reverse complement strand
CCGAGAACCCCTCGGGTTCCACAGCAACAAAAGGTAATATAAGATGCAGAATTTTATATCTTTGCAGAGAGGCCTGAATGAGTAGACCTGATAAAGAACATGTTCTGATGGATAGCACAGGCAGAAATCCAACAGTTTTGCACTAGGGAGTTAATGTGCAGCCAAAGATCCAAATAATAATTTTGCATGTGCAATTAGTATGTCAGAAGAAATGGAAATACTTAGCCATACAGCATTTACATTTAAAGGGTATGGCAATACACAAGAGCTTCAAAAATTGGAAAGTAAGAAAGAATAAAAATAAACATATTTTTAATATTTCTAAAAACGATTTCTTAGAACCAGTCATGATTTTCAAGCAAGTTACATTCATGAGTTTTAAACATAAAAATTTGCACTGATTTGTATTTTTTTAACTATTTCACTACAGCTTTGGAGGGAGAAGAGTTAAAACTATCACTTAAAAAAGAAGACCTCAATTTCCACACTTTTCATTATTTTTCAAGGTTGACACAATTCTTCCAACAGCAAATCTGAATGAAGAGGTTTTGGGAAGCATGAGGTGGAGACTGCTTTATTAAAAAATAGAGCAGACAGTGATGGATTCTGTCTTTCAGAAAGCCAGAAAAGTCAGTCTTTTTCATTTCCATTACTGTACAACATATTCTGCACTTTTTGGCATTTGTAATAAGAAGCAGTGCCAAGTTATGTCTCATCATATGAATTCAGGCATCTTGATTAATCTGGCACATCATCACTCAGTGTGTTGCCTGATCAAATCAGTGCTTTGGAAAGTCATTTAAAAAAGTAAAAAAAAAAAAAAAAACCAACAAAGAAAACAACCAAAAAACAATAAACACATGCACAAAAAAACCAAAAAAAGCCCATCCAAAGGTAATAGTAAGTAAAATGAGTAATTAATTAGCCTCAAAAAAATGCTTTAGAAATCAGTCTGTGCTACAACTGTGGGACACTGAGTTGCCAGCATCAACAAGTCTTGGCGGTAATATGACCGTGAGTGTCCATTCCATCTTATCTTTGTGTGACACATTTAAGTCTAACCTTGCTGGCCATGTTCTCTATTTAACATATTTCCAGCAAGATCAGAATCTGTAGCTTGGTACAACTGAAAACAAACCTTTCCATATTTTGGTGTGTTCAGAGCTGCTTTAACATAACTGATTACAACAATTAGGGGAATATTATTGCATCACAGCTAAATTATTTGATGACATGTGGCCTAAAGCAGACAATAAACTCCCTTCTCCAGCATAAAAACATTAATCATTCTCTAATAAAACCATGATATGTTGACATGTACAACTCTAATTGCAATAATGACCTCAAATTTGGGCATTGCTTTTGTATTAATCCCACTAGCTTTGGTAAAACTATCTAATAGAACCATAGAACTCTGACATGAATGGGTCTAATTGTAATAATCACTCCAATCATGGGTGTTTTCTTAAGTTAATCCCACTAGCCTTCATTAAACCTTCTGTCAGGATTTAAATATTTACTTAGGAAGATGGTGCTGTTTAACTAATTTTCAATAAAGTCTTGATTTTATAACAGCTTAGGTTTTGAAATTGAGAACAAAGCCTAAAAACTTCCTAAAATGTTTCTGATGTTAATTAATTTCTTGGGAGGTTTATGTGCAAATAAAACTCCTCTTCCTAACATAGAAGTTCCAGTGTTTTATTATTGCAACAAGTTTTTTTCTTTCTTTTCTTTTTTCTTTTTCCTTTTTTCTTTTTTTCTTTTTTTTTTTTTTTAATTTTCTCCTCTCCATTTTACTCAGAATTTTATTTGCAGTGTTTATTTTGGCCTGAGAAACCTAGAAATCATTTCATTGATACTCAGTGAAATCTCAGGCTTTTTAAACTTTCTTTGGCAAGGAATGATGACTTCTGATTGCCTATGCAAGCTTGTTTTGTTTTTTGAAAATAGCTTTCTAGAAACAATGACAATTATTACTGTGCCTCTGTGAATACTGAAGATAAATCTCAGTGGCAAATTCTCTAGCTTGTAATTGTTACATTAATCCTGTTAATAATATCAACTTCAGTACATTACAGCAGTAATGAATTTACCCATTGATATTAAATCTTTTTTGTCACATCTGTTGCAGCAATATACAAAAGGAAAATACTCCCTTTCTTCTGAAAAAAACCCAAAGGGATCTTTAATGTATGTGAAAGGACTGTGACCACTGTCCTATGGGGAAAATAGTGGATTTTTTTCATAAAACATCATAAGAGGAAAGAGTGAAACACAGAATCCTCTGAAAATTTGTTGGAATCTTTGTAGGTCTTG
This sequence comes from Hypocryptadius cinnamomeus, assembly GCA_013400635.1. Taxonomy (NCBI): domain Eukaryota; kingdom Metazoa; phylum Chordata; class Aves; order Passeriformes; family Zosteropidae; genus Hypocryptadius; species Hypocryptadius cinnamomeus. The sequence continues at coordinate 24,717 of VYZP01064845.1, read as the reverse complement.
ACATCACATGAAAACAATAAGCAATTCTCGTGGTGATGAAAAATACCATGTGCAGACTGTGTTTCAAATATGCATCATCTCTCATTACATTTAGGGCTTATCCCAAGTTGTGTCCCATCTTTCAAGTTAATCAAACAAATTTTTCATTGATTGTGCTAGTGGAGCCCATATGGATACCTCAGAAAACCAGATTTCTCATTTGTGGTGCCTTTAGCCACAGTACCTGGAAATAACATTCAGCTTCTTGCAACTTCTCTAGTGCAAACTTATCCAAATTTGTCCCCTAGGTCTCTCCTCCAAAGCACAGGAGAGAAACACGTCCTTGTTGATACTCATTTTGGGGATTTTAATTTTCAATAGGGTTAGATTAAGGAGGCCTTGAAAATTACTCTTTCTCTTAACTGATTTCCTAGAGTGATGGGTAACTACTTTAGCTGTAGATCCCTACAAAATGTTAAATGAGGTGGCTCCCCCCACACCTCACTTAAAATTTCTATTCAGACCTTGAGCTTGGGCTTTCTAAGATTATTGGTGCAGTTCAGCCACACAAGCTTTCTACAACATCCTGTGTGGATAAAAAAGGTAATAAGGCCTTGAGTCCTCTGTAATGTCAACATCAAAGACTCTCAAAAAATGAAAATTTTGTAAACCAATCTTTCTACCAATCCAACATTTTTATGTCACCCAAACACAGGAATCAATCACAGTCCCTATGTTTACAGAGAGCTGTTGTGATTCAGACTGCCTGCTTCTCACTTTATCTCTATTGACAGCTGTAGTCGTCTTCTCCTTCTTTTCAAAATGAAGAATATAAAAGGTTACCTGCTTCCAAAAGCATTGTGTCACAGCTAGGCCTATGTGGTCTTTGACAGTGCACCTCAGTTTATTGTTCATCCTACTAAACCTGCAAGGGCAAGCAGAGGAGCACAGACTCTGCCCTCCCCGAATTCCTGATGTGTCTGTTGCAGGCATAGGGCGTGCTGGTACTGCACACTGGCACCTCTGACAACACGAGAGAAGAAATTACGTGGTCTGTGATGGGAAAGGCATCTGATGTAAATGCAGTCAAGAAGCCTTCAGAATTAATTGTTAGGAAGTTAGGAGAATTAATGGGGTGTAATCAGTCATTTTCTCACTCTTGGCAAAAGGAGCATTTAATGTGAATCTCAATAAAGCACAATTGCCACCTAAATATAAAGTTGTTGCTAACATTAGCTGTATGGATGGGGTTAATGAAAATAATACTGTACACTCCACTTGAAAAATTAAGACAAGTTCTCAGGCCAGTGTGGGGTAACTACAGAAATTTTCATTGGCAGAGGTTGGGCACTGAAGCAGAATCTTTATTAATGCTGCTGATATGTAAAACTCTGCTACCTTCTGAGAACTATACTTCAGGAGCTGTGCAATAGCTTAAGCAAAGATGTGCAAATGCTTAAACAGCATACACATGTTCAAACATTTGCACAATCACTAAGGGAAATGTGTAAACAATCAGATGTGTGTCCCATAGACAGCTTGTATTCACTCTCATCCTACTTTGCGAAGACAGGAAGTAAAAAATTGTACTTTTTTGAGTTACTAGAACAAGTTATATTCTGGTTATATTTGAGCTGTACTCTGGTTTCACTTCACCGTTCTGAGACCAGGAACCCTAAGCACAGACACAGTGCTCTAGCTCAGCCCATAACTTCATGTCATAGTTTAGTGTCAGAAAAAAAACTACTTAGATTTAACATTGGCATGAGGTAAAAGGGGGATATAGAACTTAATCCTTACAAGTCGCCAATTTTCCGTTCATTTGAAGGCAAAGGCTCTTTCATCGCTGTTGTTAACTGATGTGCCAATCAGTCTTACAAGTCTAATTGCAGTAATGATTAAACAATTAATTGGGAGTCTTCTTAAACTTCACCGGTAGGATTAACAGGGCCATGACTCTGTTGACTAAAAGTGACACTCAAATATGCATGCAAAAGGTCCCCTCAACATCAACAGAAGTTCTACTTCTTTTTCAGTAATAATTTGAGCTTATTTTAGTATTACTTAAAGATTGTATTAATTAGGGATGTTGTTTTCCTACAAGCTGTATCCTTCTGGAGATTTGTTGCAGTGATATACCTCCTGTGACGTGGTGTTGAGACAAATTTGTCATTTATGGGTTTTTTGCTCTTTAGAGTTTCAAGTAAGGAAGTGTCTTTGAAGCCAAAATCCATTTTCCAAAAGGCCCCTCTCATTATATGTTTTGAAGTGTTTTTTTAAAGTGGAAATGAGTATTGCAAGAGGAAATTCCCATAAATTTATTTTAATCTGTAACATATGGTGGATAGTTTTGGCCTAACCCCAAGATTACAAGTCCTGATAACAGAAATATAACTCAGCAGAAGATAGGAGCATATTTCCTGAAGCTGGACTTCTTCAGGAAGAACGAATCACATCATCTCTACCCTATCTTCGTGTATCATCCCAGAACGGCCATATTTCAGCAGAGCACATTCAATTAACTCACAAAAAATGATGCTGTAATCCAGGAAATGGGAATGTTTCCAAGAATATTTAGATTATCTTCTGGAAAGCAACATAACAGGGTGGAAAACACAGCATTCTGTGACAAACTCATGAAGTTATTAAAAGCTGTGGCATGATCAAAAGTATAAAAATCACATCTTTACCCTTGTCTTTCTGTTCAGTCCTTTATCTCTCTTAATGAACTCAGTGATTGTAACAACTCAGCTTGCTGAGATACAGAATTAGATGAAACTGTGTCCTTTTTCCAATTTTTCAATTTTTTTTTCAGTTATTAGGACTTTAAAATATTTTCATTAATTATCTGTAAAATGGCAACAAATAGAAATTATACACTGCATAAAAACTAATTTGAACTACTTCTAGAAATGCAGTTTTCCACTAGGTTGTGGGGTTTTTTCCTTAAGATTTTCAAATGTAAATATCTTATAAGAGGAATTTATTTTGTTTCGACACAGAGTGATTCTACTATGGAAGGATTAAATTCTTTACTATTTTCTGGTACTTTATTGAAAAAGTCTATGAAATAATGTGACAGAAGAGCACAAGGCAAGGATCACAGTGTAACTTTCATATCCATTTAACAGACAAAATAATTTTATCACATGTATACTAGAGAGAATAAAAACCCCAAAACTGATACAAAATTCCACGTTCTTCTCAAATAAGCATTTCTGTGTACAAATAGAAGCAGTCCCAGTTACACTGAGCACTCCTTTCACTGTGGATTCAGTCATTTGACTTGATCATAGAATCACAGATTCTTTGAGTTGGAAGTGACCTTAAAAAATCATCTAGTTCCAACTCTCCTGCCATGGGCAGGGACACCTTGCACAAGACCAAGTTTCTCAGGGCTCTTCCTAGTCTGGCCTTGAACTCTTGCAGGGCTATGAAATCCACAACTTCTCTGGACACCTTCTTCATCAACCTCAAAGTAAAGAATTTCTTAATATCTAATCTAAATCCACCCTACATCGCTTTAAAGTCCGTTGTTCTATCACTATATCTCCTCTTAAAAACACCTCCTTCAGCTCTCCTGTAGGCCCACTTTAGGTACTTGAAGGTGCTGAAAGGTATCCCCAGATACATTTTTTCTTCTCCAGGCTGCACAACCCCAACTCTCTCAGCCCATTTTCATAGGAGAGATGCTCCAGACCTGTGATCATCTTCATGGCTCTCCCCTGGATTCATTCCAGCAGGTCCATATCCTTCTTACATTGGGGGCTCCAGAGCTGGATGCAGGGTTCCAGGTGGGGTCTCACCAGAGCAGAGCAGAACAGAGCAGAGCAGAGCAGAGCAGAGCAGAGGGGCAGAATCCCCTCCCTGGCCCTACTGGCCACGCTGCTTTGGTCGCAGCCCAGGACACGTTTGGCTTTCTGGGCTATGAGTGCCCATGGCTGGTCATGTTGAGCTTCTTGACCCTCAAGTCCTTCTCCACAAGAGAATACTGCTCTCAAATTATGATATGGTGTGTGCAATACTGGTCAGTCATTAGTAGCTAAAAATTGTGTGAGTTAACTATTTACTGTTTTCTACTGAGCATATGTGCACTGTGCTTAAGAAAAATGAATCCAAAATAGAAAATGTCTCTTGATCATCCTTTTTTTATCACTTTTATAAGAGCCTTTGAAGGCTGTGAAAAGGCCCACATCCATTGAAGAGAACAATCTGCTCATTCTGTATCTGCAGAAAATAGCCTTTGAAGGCTTTTTTCACCATCCCACAAAGATTTTGTGTTTACGACATGAAGCATCTCAGAAGCTTCCATAAATGAACTAGTCAGAAGCACTCTCTGAGTGCCATCTCCACATGGAAATTTCCAGGAAATATAAAAAAGAACTCATCAAAGTGTTAAAAAAAAAAAAAGAAATTATTGGGATAGTAATCACTACTGCAAGAAGTCTAATCATTATGCATAAGAAAACATACAAGAAAAACACTGTGTAAAACTGTTCCAAAAGCCTTTAATTTAATCAGTGTGCTTGGGTGGTCATGAGCAGTGCTGCTTATTTTAGCCCCAGAAAAGTAATATTTGTTGATTCTAGATCACTGAACTTCATCTAAGGAAAAGAGAAAGTCAAGTCCTCACATGGGAGCAGGCATCCAACAGAATGCATGTTTTCGGCCCTCATGTAGCTGCCTCCACCAGGATACTGCCTTCAATAGAGGGCGTGTGAAGAAAGTACAAGTGCATATATTGTGTTCCTAGATTACTTTCCCATCCTCCAACGTCTTGCAGCCTAGGGACTTCCTGAATAATGGAAACATAAATAATAGTAAATAATTATATCAGTAAGTCATGAATTATTCACCAGATGATATATATAAACAGCCTTTCTCATACGCATACACAAACCCATAAAGGCTGATCTATGTTGCAATGTTTAAATGCATTCATTGCCAGCAAAAGAAGGCTCTATTCTCCTTTATGAGTGAAAGAAAACAGGAAAAGAGCCACAGGAGGGGGTTTTGTCTATATTATATGTGTAGCACTTTGCGAGGCCTGAACTTGGAAGGCTATTTCTGTAAGAGGAAAACTTCATGACGGAGTTACATATCTCTTTGTAATCTGTTCTATTTACAGACTATATCTATTGCTTCCTTTAACATATGAGAAGTCCAATAACAGGATGTGGTTGACATCTTGCCCAAAAGTATCTCCTGGACTTTTGCTTTCATGGGTGTGTCTCCGTCACAGCTCAAGATTTCCTTATCTTCTTGTCTCCAAAACCAGCAGACAAACGCAGATCCACAATATGGGAGTGCCCCCAGTTACAAGCTTCATCAGTGTCTGGGGAATCCTTTGAACCGTGTGGTTCTGGTTTTGTTCAAAATAGCATTGTGTTTTTGCTACCTGACTATAGAAAATTAATTTTATATAGCTATCTTAAGTAAGATTGTTGTTATTTGTCATCTTCAATATGTTGCTTGACACCTAACGGCACCATTTCTTGGTCACATGGAGTGACTGAAAATGCCTTCTTTATGGGAGAAATAGAAAGATCTGCCATGTTCAGAATGAGAACTCTCTTATCTATGCCCTTAATTTTAAGCATTTTTGAACCCACAGCAAAACAAGAAATAAGTGTAGAGGCAGAGGAGTTTTCTATCTTTTTTGCTGTTTTTGTTTTATGAAAAGATAAATGCTGCATGAAAATATTGAAACAGCAATAAGAAAAGACTGTCAGCAGAAGTACAGGGATTACTGCTTCATAAATTTGTTCTCCAGGGGATTTAATCATAACTTGAGGTGAATAGCTCCTGTCTGAGCTGTGCATCTGGAGGCAATCTTGTTAAGGGTCTAGTTTCCTGTTGATCTAACATGGTAACATGAGCGAGACAATTGTGACCACTTCTGTCTAGCAGACTGCACTGGCTCAGAAAGTATAGGTTCCGGCATAGCATTTGGTAGGCTCTGTCCAATGGAAGAAGAAATGCCTGCAAAAAATACAGTGGTGTAGCAACAGCTCAAATGTAATGTCTGGCATGTTTGTGCTTTGCTGTCTGTGAAGGCAATGAAGTAAATTAAGATCAAATGAAAAGCATACCTGCAGTTTAGATGAGCAGCACTGATCTGTGTAATTGATCTTCTTGTTAATTACCTAATATTTAAAACAAATTCACCTGTGTAGGTCTATTTAACACATGAGTAGAGCTAACACATGAGTAATCCTATAAAGTTGTGCCTCTCCCTTAAGTATCTTGCCAAAGCAGAGCCCAGTTCACATAGAAATAATATTTTCATTTAAATATGCCTGTATTATGGACTTTATTGTATTTCCTGAATACTTCAGATGATTTGGAAAATCAGCAGATGTAACTACGAGAAAACTTGCCTTTCCACATCTTTCTTAATAGACGAAACACATATTTAGATTTTTTTAAGTGTGAAGAAGCAGCTATTTGTATTGAAGAACTCCCTTATTTACCCCAGTCTTTCTCACAATGCCTGCTTCCAGGCTTCCCGAGCCTCAGTGCATCAAGCTTTGAGGTGAGAGGTACTAGCAGCAATGGAGGGGATGTGCATTAGAAACTGGCACAGGAATTTGAATATGAACAGTTTGGAATTTGAACAGATGGAATTTGTGTAAGGATTCTGTAAGAGCTGTACAATGGCATTGTTAGCTTGCACTTTTTAAAATGTCATAGAAATTGGAAGTGACCCTCAAAGATTGGAAGAAGCAAAATGTTTGGCACTTCTTCAATAAATGCAAGGAAGAAGATCGGGAAGTATGAACTGCTCAACCTCATGTCAATCTCCAGGCAAATAATGAACATGAAAGAGAAGACTCTGACTGGAACACAAAGTGAGAAAAAAACTCTGGACAATTGGATTCCCAGGATAGATGCAAACAGTTTGAAGCCAACCTATCAGTCAGTCTATCACGAGTGACACGCTTCGGGGTTAGAACTGTCATGCAAAGTGTTCAACAACTTTACCAACAGTCCAGTCAGTGGATGACGTGGACCCTCAGCAAGTTTGAAAGACACCATGGTGGGGACAACATGAGTGTCTGGAGGGCAGGCCTGCCACTTAAGGTGACCAAGGTGGGCAGAAAAAATAGGCTAACAGGAACTTTATAGAGTACCACAGGGACAAATGAAAAACTGAAGTAAACAATTCCCTGCATTACTACAGGCTGGCTGGCAACCCAACAGCATTGTTAAAAAGGCCCTGGGAGTCCTGCTAGACAATCTGGACACGCTGAATAGCGGTGTCATCTCAGGTGCAAGTGTATGTGTCTGGAATATTTTCGTTGATTTTAGTTATTCAGTTATTCTAGATTACTTCCTCAAAGTTACTACAGATTTACATTAGTGTGAGATCAAAAGTTAACAGAACTTCCCTGCTGGTGAAAATATGATTGCTCACTGCATTTTAAGCTTCATTCTATGTACCTGTAGTAATTTTGTCAGTTCTCATTTTGACTGTCACATACACACACACACAAACATAGAAGCAACTGTAAATATAATTTTAACACCCAAGAAATTACTCTAAGTGTTTAAATAGTTTAGTCATAGTGTATTACAACTCCTACAAAAAAAGCATTCTAATTCCATAGTTCTGCAGAAGGTTATTTGGATATTATGGCCTTTTTGCTTCACAGAAAATGAGGATTCAACATTCTCAAATAATCAAGAATCTAAAAATGTAGGAAATTCCAAAGCGCTCTGCTTCAGTTAAACTCAGATGGAAAGTGAATACCTTGGAAAATCATGCACTAAAAGGACAAAGATGAAACAAAGAGGAATTATGACTGAATACCATGAGCAGAACTTATAAAATAATTATCATAAGTACAAATGCAATTAACCTTAACTTCACCCTGTGCTGCTGTTTTTGTCTTGGCTGTTTTGAATCATCATTCTGAGGACAAGTTAAAAAAGCAGACTGAATAAGAAAACAAAAACCATATCTCCATAATATTTTATTAGGTGTATATCAGGAAAAAAGAAGTAAAGTCACATCTTCATGATGCTGCTAAATTTTATACTGTAAAAAAAAAAGAAACACGCATCTCAGACACAGAGGGTGAATCATGTCATTTTCCTTTAACTAAGGTTAAAATAAACCATTCAAACATATTGTAATTGACAGCAACCCAGATTTCTCTAGGTATCAAATTTGGTCAATTCAGCATCAGCCTTAGTCATTTGTCATCCTTTAGGTAAGGGCTGTGAACTTCTAACAGCCTGCTGTGTGCACTTCTGCTTTGTTTTCACTCAGTAGCTGAATCTTTATTTAGGCTTCCTTGAGAAGCTAATAAAATTGTTTATGTTGCTTTCTACAGAAGTAAAGATCTTTACATTGTTGTTTTGCATTTACATGGTTTCATTCAGAAGGGTGAAATGACTGCTAACTGCCTTGTGCTTGTCCTGTCCCCAGGCTATTATGATTTTACATTTCCCATTCATGTGTGATTAATCACATTACAATTTTCTAAGAAGAAACTTTGATCTCATGTCTAATAGACAAATTATATCTTTACAAAAATACTGAGCATGTATAATGGAAAGTATCTCTTTGTTTTTAGTATTCTCAGTTACATTATAACCAAGATTTACACTCAGCTTAGAAAGCAGACATTTTTTTTTTTTCCAGAGGCTTAACACAATTAGCAGGACAAGAAACTGCAGTTTTTCCCAACCAAAGCAGTCTCTAAGGAAGATAAAAGTAAAAAGATAGCCAAATTCTCTACAGCTGACAATATTTTCTGAGATCATCACAGAGATCATCACAGCTGGGGCTACTACTAACAGTGGTCTGTCAGTGGTTGGCATTACAATACACTGCCTTCTCAGTCTTTATACCAAATGTGATTTGTAACAGAGAAAGAGACCAGCTCCTATAAGCAAGGCAGTGCTTGGTCAAAAGTCCCACTGAGAGACTTTATCTTTCTTGCATTTTTCATCTTCTTGGAAGCGACCATCTGCGTGTATCCTAAAATAGTATCCTAATAGTAAAATATATATTTTAGCATCCTAAAATATAGGTATGGATTCTGAAAGTATCACTGCAATTGCAAAAACAGTGTGCCAAAAACTTGTTCAATGTTTTTGCTTGTTTTGATCTAATACATTGTGGAAAATTATTCACAACATAGTGACAGCAAGAGGGGAATTCTGTGAATCTCATTTTGTTCATATCTTTCATAGCTTGGTTTTTGGTTTTTTTTTTTGTTTGTCTGTGTTAGGGGTTTGTTTTGTTGTTGCTTTTTTTTTTTGTTGTCGTTGACTTTGGTTGTTTTGTTGTTTTGGCAGTTTTTTTGCAGAAAGTTTTTCTTTGTTTATTTTGGTTTTGTGCTGCTTCTAAATATAACCACTCTTTTTTTAGGCTCTAATATGTATCTTACTTTGTATTGTGATATCCTGTTCCCTGTCACGCTGGAGAAGCCTGCAGCTGTCTAAAGCTTAATTATGCATGAATGCAAAGCTGAGATGCTTGGCCAATAGTACCTCAGCAGAGTATGGTTTCTCACTTGTTTTTGTTTGAATTATAATTGGGTAGATTTATATTTCCCAAACCATTCTGCCCCTTGTGCATGTTCTTCCTTGCTTCTGTTGCCTTTGTTTGAACTAGATTCTGAACAAGCCTTTTTGAATGTGAACTGCCTATTAGATCTAAGATAGGTCATTAATGGATTTGACAAATCCTTTCACCTTAAGACAGCTAAAAAAGGTACAGAAATGAGTCTCCTCCCCTATCAGTTCTACTCCAGATGGTTGGAGGTGGGGTGTTCTTTATTTTTTTTAATGAATAGCTAAATAGAAGCTGGCATCTGGGTTGAAACAAAGGAGGCTTGGAGCCAGACTTCTAAAAGAGAGGGTAGTATCAAGCAATAAAGTGCTACACCTGCTAAAGGGAAGGTAATAGAGGCACTGAAAGCACATTTGTAGTCACAATTATCGTGTATAGAAAGGCTTTAGACAATTGTTGTCAAGAAGATGTAGATGGTAAATCTACAAAGTCAACAAATAACATTGTCAGGGGTGGTAAAATATATGGTCCTATCATTTTATATGAATGGCACAAATTGGTGACAGCAATAGCACCTATTTTCTGAGATCCCTGAATATTTATTCAAACTTGTTCTCAGCAGCTAAATATCTCTGTTGCTGCTCTGTCTTTTGTTAAATTTATGGTTGCAACTCCTGAACAGTGTAAAGCACACTTTAAGTCAACATCTGCATCCACATCCTTCAAAAATACATAATCATAAACACAGATACAGTCAAAGGAGCTCTAGGGACAGGTGGCTATGTCTTTGTGCTGACTGTCTTAATTCTTGGAAAATTAATCCCATTTGGAATGTGGAAAAATGATGTTATAGGCAATGAAAAGCTAGGATAAGGTGCTGTTCCTGTGAAATATTGCAACCAGCACTACCTGAAGGGTAGATGGCAAGGAGGGAATTTATTTCCCCAGCATTGCCTTCAGTTTTAAATGCTGATGCATAGAGGATTATTGCTCTTTGACTTTTTTAAAGGTACAGAAGCTAGCTGGCTCCCCTCCTCCATGATCCCAGTAGAGTTATCAAGCACTTTACTAGTTAAGCAGAGATACCTTATACACCATTTCATTTTGTAATGCAGTTCTGAAGATAGGGTAGGATGTTCAAAAGATTGAAGCGATGAATATCTGCCTTCCTTCTTCCCCCTCTCACAGGGAGAATTTTGCTTGGCAGAGAGCTGCCACAATGCCCACTAAGCTCCTGCGTGCCTCCTTGTTTCCCCTCATCCACATCAGACACAAACTGTGCCCAGAAGAATTGCAAGGGCTGGGGCATGTCCCAGCTGCTCTCCCTGTTTTGCCCAGTTGCTCCCCTCTGGTCTTTGTGAGGCTGACTCCAGGTATGGCTTAAGAGCACCAGCCCTGATTAAAGATTCAGAACACAGGAAATTTGAATTGGCACTAAACAAATGACCACTGTGTCAAATGGCTCAGCATTTTGACACTTGATTCTCTGTGGATTTAGCTCTTTCTTAACGTTGGTTTAATGTGATTTTAACACTGACCTGAATGTGAACAGGGCTGGGTTTTTCTGCATCTCTCCTAGATTCTAGACCGTCACATCAGACTTCTGGCAAGGGTTTCTTATACCTGCAGGTGTTTTTAAATATGTATTTTTATGGAGTATAAAGGAAACAATTTTTTTTTGTCCATAATGTGTTATTTCCTGCTGGTCTTGACACATACCATTCAACATATGTCTTACAAGGCACTGCAGGGTAAAAAAAAAAGTAGTACCCACAATAGATAAGGGCTGTTTTCCCCAGTGGATGATGGGAAAATGATTGGGTGTGCGGAGGGCAATTCCTTGCCCTCTTGAAATCTGAAGCCCAGAAAGATGGAGCTTTTGTGTGTCTGTTTTAAAAGGACTGAAATCCATTTACTCATCAATGTCAGCTCCTGCTAAAGAAAGCCAACATTGTTGATGTTATACTTGTCAAATACAAATAATTTGTTTTCAAGGGGAGACAAGTACAAAGCTTCTTGTCCACCAAACAGAGCACATTAAATATGACCCTTTCTCTGGGCACATGTACACTAGCACAAGAAAGCACAGGAGATATATAATTAATATTAGCTAACACACAGTAAGGTTAATTGTTGCTTCTCTGAATACTTAATCTGCAAGCAGTTGATAAATCCCACAATGAATAAAAGCAGCTCGTATTTAGGTCACACAAAGTCATTGCTGTTTTTTAATTTAAACTGTGCACTAGATTAAAACACAAGAGTATTGCAGGAGGACAATTCAGAAGCAGTAGCAATAGGCTGTCATTTGGCGTAAAAACTTTCCCCAGCACACCCTAGGGACATGTTAATCAAAGCTTTTTAATGGATTCAGTCTGATCTGTGACAGGCTTTGTTCCAGAGATGGCATTTGCAGGATAGAGCTGCAAGTTATCAATAAGACACAGTAATTGCTGGGAGTGATTGAGCCTTGTTCCTTAGGCTTCATACCATTCACTCCTTTTTATTATCAGTCAGGCCCAGAGATGTCTTGCAATAAGCAGTCAAGTGATGGCTTGTTTCTTTCTTTAATCCTGAACCATATAATGAAAGAAAATGAAGCAACATGAAAATTTGCATTAATTAAAAAACATAAAAAACTCATTTCTGTTTTCCCCCTGCTATGTTTTATGTTATTTTTGCCAGGATTTTGTGGTAATTCTTCAGCCTCTATCATGTACTGATAAATCCTTTTTAAGCAGTCAAAGCCTTTCACTGCCTGGTTAAAAGCTTCAGTTCATCCATTGACAGTTCTTTATTAAGTTATTCATTATCTCTTGGAAATCAAAGCATTGGCACAATCAGTAATAACTAGGGATAACACTTATCACCTACATGGATAGTTAGCCCTGCATCCATTTAGGAAAGATAACTCCCAACACTGAAATGAAAATTCTTCGGTGCTATTCAAGAAGGTAATAGAAACCTAACATTTTTATATAGTGAGGGGTCATAATCCTCCCTTTATAGCACCACAGTCATTCCCATAGCAACACATTATACCTAAACCCACTAGGGATTATGACCTCTCAGTATGAACAAACAGAAGGAAAAGTTGTTTAGAAGAGAAGGAATCTCTTTGATTAGTAAAAGGCAACACCAATATCCTGTGTGTGCACACATAAGACAGACACATAGATGGCAGCTAAATTGAATTTTGCTTTAAGCATGAACAGAAAATGAAATGATTGTTAAAATCAGATTTCTTGGTTTCAATGAGGGTTTTTTTCATGCAGTAACAGAAGAAACTGTAATAGATCTTGCTCACTGCATTCACTTTTTTCTGGATTATATTTGTCGGGAATCAGGTTAAGGTTTATTTATTCTAGTAAAATCATCCTTGACAAAGCTTGGTGATATTAACAGGTGAAAGCTACCACCCAAAGGAAAACAGAGGTGGTCCTGTCTTGTTGTTTTTTTCCTGTCCAGTGAATGACCAGTTATTGTCATAATTAGAGATGATCAGAATTTGTAGTTCTGAGGCTGGTGAAAGAAATGCTTTTGTTGAAAGTTTTTGAAGTATATCTCATAAATAACAAGAAAAAAAGAGATGAAGTATTTCATTACTTTGAAATATTTAATGTGCTTGATTAAATCTTGTTTTACTTCTAATGTTTGCAATTAACAGACATTTTTGCATATGTCCTTTTTATTTGAAACCATCAAATTTTGAACAGATAATTTCACATTTTTTATTGAAATAACTTATTTTTTTTTCTATTCAACTTTAAACTGTTGGGGAGTGTCACAGAGTTACTTACAAAGAAGCAAATGTAGTAGCCTCCCTGCCCATTAATTTTGTTTTTACTTCACAAGAAATTTGCTATGTGTTTGTGAAATATTCTGAAATTTTCAGTTTGAAAACACTAGAAGTACCAATATTATGTTCTTCTCTGTGTTAGTTGTGTCTGTAAAATTTAAAAATCTCTTTGAAGATTTTATCTTTATAATTTTATCTTTGAAATATTTAGAGACTGAAAAATTCATACATGCTAATTATATAAAATTTACACAATTTTAATTTTCCTTCATATTTAAAACTGCTCAGTTTTCATGTAGTATTCTTATAGATATTTCCAATAATTTCATAAGCAAAGCAAGATATTCTCTCTTAAACATAGGAGAAATTTGTATTATATTCTGCCATATCACAACATGTATATGTTCAGGGTTCTTAGTTTTAAAGATGTGAACAGTTCATGAGCTATTCTGCATTCATCACATAAAAACTGAAGCACTTCCACTGAGAACAAGTACTCTCCTGATGATATGTATTAAGTTTTCATTTTCTGCTCTCTCTTTCAGCTGCTGTTCATGTAGTAGGCATCTGGGCAAGAGAGGTCATGATTAGCTATATTGTACTAGGACACTTGGAATATAACTTATGACCAGTCCATGTACCTTCTCCTTTGCTTTATGAGGTTATAACAGAAGTCAAACAGTGATAACTCATTTTAACCTACACTTTCAAAAGGAAGAATTTATTCCTTAAAGTGTTTGTTTAGAATTTTTCTTCTGTAAGTATCGAAAACACTCAGAAATTTGTTTTTTGTAAAAATATTGAGTTTTCAATAACACGCATCTAGACTGGGTAGAAAATGTTTATGTGATATTTGCCTGTTTTTTAAAAAAACCCCAGACAATTAAATGTGAGAAAGTATTTTCTAGACATTAGAATGTGTTTATGCAGAAGAATAAGTATTTAGCTACTATTGCTTAAAAGCTTGTTGACAAAACGAAGAAAGGTTTTTTTTCTTTTCATGATTCACTACAAAGAAAATTCATCTTTAATTTGCCTTTGACAATGTCCAGTTAACAAAAGATGGAGACTTTGATGAGTCTTTGTCCTAAGCATAGCAATATAAAAGATCATGATCATTGCAGTAAAGATTGAAAAGCTGTTTCAGAGAGATTACTCATTGTTCTGAAATTCTATGCTATAATGGTCTCGTACCATTGCTTCACATTTAGAATGCCAGTGTGAAATTGTTATTGGAATGACTGTTGAAATAAATGGTCTACATAACTGGACCATTCTTGCTAGCCGTGAAAAAGGAGGAGTTGTAAAAAAGGATTTATTATTTATATATATTGTTGTCACTGTTATTATTATTATTTATTAATTTATATTGATGTTGAAATATTGCACAGAGAAAAACTTTTGGGAAGTGAAACTTTCTAGTGATTCTGATGAAAGCTGTTAGATCCTGCATCCTAGAATAAAACCACACAACTTTTCCCTTTTTACATATTTGGACATGAAAAGAACCCTAAGGACCAGGCCTTACTTTGATCAAGAGTGTAAAGATGTTTCTCTGAGACCATAGCTCCTAAGGAGGCCTGGAAACTTTTGAAACTTTTAAAAGTCTCTTCTAAACTCCACACATCTATAACCAGATTCAGACACATTGTGATATAACACTACCTCAGTAATTCTAAGATGACTAATTTTCCATCAAATACTCAGTCAAGGAAGAAAACACTTCCACAAGATGAGGGTCGGGGGGACAATTTCTGATCTAACTGACTGTGGTGCAATTCCAGAACAACCCTCATGATTTCAGTTGTGTTCACTTTGGATTTAACAGATATGACAAATTTAGCCCAAGGTTTTTATTAAAAACTAGATAAATTAAGTGCTTGCATAACACATGCAGACATTCAAGGGGAGATAACATGAGTCTGGGAGGAAGAAGTTAATATAAGATGCCAAACTACAAGGTGTTTTTTCTGCAATGACACAATACATATGTTTAGCTCTCCCTCTCATCTCCTGATCTCATCCCTCCCATCTCCCAGTCCAGCTGAAAACATTCATATTTGGTATCTTTGATCCTTATTCTGCCTTCAAACCCTTTAGTGCCAAGGCCTCTATCTCTGCAGGCATTTATTTTGATGAAGTACTGCAGAGAAGAAGGCAGGCATGCCTGAGAATTTTCCTGCAGGACAGAAGATTATAGCTTTAATATTACCAACCAAAACCTTCCTAACTCTATTGTCAGCCACAAAATAGAACTTCAAAATTTAATTTTAGCTATTTATGGGCAGAGCAAACAATTTTTTATAGCCTCTTTCTTTTCCCTCACCTGTTTTTCATGGAGATGACAACCAGACCTTTTTCAAAGAGTCCGTGAGTCACACAATTTTTCTGCAGAACTGAAATTTTAAAGCAAAGAAAGGTATTTGGAAAAGA
>VYZP01064843.1:0-11985 GCA_013400635.1 Hypocryptadius cinnamomeus | reverse complement strand
CTTCTTTCCACTAGTCCACTGAATGAGTATGTCCTGAACCTGTGAGCAAGTGTCAAGAGGCTGTGGTCATACATAGTATGTATGACTTGTTCATCACCAGTAGCAGTGATTCTGAAACTTCTTGGAAATAGATGACTGTCAAACCTGAATTTGTCATGGACCATTTTCGATTCTTCTCAAATTGTTAAGAGAAAACGTCATTAGATTATGAATTAATTAAGCCAGTCTCATCCTCCTGCTGCTAGTCACTGTAGAAATGCACTTTGGGGACCACTAGCAAATCTAATCTTGAATGAGCTACAAAATAAAAGTCCTCTGGGTTGGTTTTTCTATTCCAATGGGTTTGGTCTTTTCCTGCCTAAGGCTTAGAGTTTCAACAGGTAGAACAGAAATGTCTGATGCTGAAAAGACAGCTGCGTTACCCTTCCTTCAAAGGCCTGCAGCATGGGAAATCTTGTCCCGAGATTCATCTGATGCCAATTCTGCACACCTTCCCAAGTATGAGCCCGAGACCAAGTTGTTTTGAGTGTGTTTTAGGCTGGATAACTGGTTATGTGTTACAATATACCATGGTGGTCAGGTGCTGAGAAAAATTCACAGGGTTGGAATCCTTCACTTACACATTAGGTGGGCAGCAAAGCTGAATTTCTGATTGAGAAGATAAATTATCCCTAGGGAATAAGTAATAACTACCAAGATATTTCCAGATCTCTGGTAACAGAGATGTTTCATGATTGAAAAGAGATGTGATCATTGGTGATGAGACAATGCATTCTTCTTCATTGGTTCTCCAACAGCAATTAGAATAAACTGATTGAGTAATCTATGTTAACTTACCTTCTTTTGCTATCATTGGACCTTACAGATCCCTTTTTAACACTTATTTTTCTGCTTCTCCTTTCTGCCTTTTTGAACTAACATGAGTAGTTACACCAAAGGGAATAGCTAACCTATTTAACTTGAATTTCTCATGAAGCCTAATATTCTCATGGAGACAGCATATTCTAATCTCCTTCATCTTCCAGAATGTCTGCAATATATTGAAAAAATTATGGAAAATAAACCTCAGTCTTGGTAAAAACTTAAATACAGATGTTGGCAATAATAAACTTTATTAAATCCACATAATTTATCTCTACTGAAGCCAAACTGAACTATCTCTATGGCACAGGAAAAGTTGGCACAGGCCTTATTTGTATGTGTGTGTATTTAATTGAACTGTGTGATTTCACATTTAGATTTTTGTGATATAGACCAAAGGGATCTCTTTAATTTCAAAGTTTACTTCCTTTTTTATTCACAAGCAGTCGTGAGTCCCAAAACACATTGGATTTACTTCATCTCCTTTCTGAAGGTTTCTGAAGTAGGTACCGTGATTGTCAATTCACAATTTTTTTGCCAATATACCCTTAAAGGTATTGTTGTTTTTAACCAATGATGGAATCTCTGAACAGTGTTATTGTATAGAGAAGGTTTTAAAAGTATGGAAAAATACAGTGTTGAGAGATGAGAGAAGCACATGGTTTAAGTGGCAGCATGGGAATTCAGTTGGTGATGGAAGTTTAGTGCACTGTATTGTCACAGCAGGGACTGGTTTGTGAAGAGTTGGGTTCTATGTGACTCTTCCAGGTGCTGTTGGCAGTGTGGTCACAGTGGCATACTTGGTGCCTGTTTGGGGAAATGGCACATGCTCAGGTGGTGAACCTGTTCAAAATCCTGTCTACCGCAGCAGATACAGGTCTGGTGATATGGAGCAATGAAAAGTGTGCCCTGCAGTCTTGTAGCTGGAGCTGGTGGTATATTTCATTTATGTCCTGCTGCTGTGGGGTTTTGGGTGGGCTCTATGCCCCTAAGTTAACTGCAAAGATAAAAAAAACCCCTCAAGTAACTAAATCCCTGCAACCAATCCTGAACAGTGGTATATCAGCGTAAAAGGAGTTAATGGTGCAGGAGCTTGCTTGGGTGTTGCAGGGGTTTGAGTTGTTCAAACTCCATTTACAGTGGTATGAGAAGAATTGCAGAGGTATAGCCACTGTGTATATTCCATACTGGTTTCATCTGAGGAACTCAAGGAATTAGATGCATTTATTTTTTATGAGTTTGTTTCCATTTTACTGTGGAAAAAATATATAAATGAGGCTTTGATGGGTGGAGAGGGGAATCTGGTCCTTTTCTGGTGCACCACCACTTTTTCACTGTTCTTGACAGAAAATACAATTCTGTGAATGTTGAATTTTACACAGCTAATTGCTTGAGAAGGGATGAATAGGCTCGGGAAGAGGTGGGAAGGGACTGGATAGCCCTTCTTAATGTGGGTTTTCTGCTGTCTTCAGAAAATGAGCAAAAATCATCTGCATGGTAGAGACTGTTTCAGCTGCTGTTACTTGCTGTAGCTTTGTGCACTGCTGCTCATGCTCTTAAACTAATGTTGTTTTCCACTCATGTTCTTGCCTTTTCTGTTTCCCTGGGTGAGGCTTTGGGCAGGTTCTGAGGCAGAGTTTCTGATCATGAGCTGAAATTTGCCACAGGAAATTGGGAGGATATGAGTAGTTTTCTGACTTCTTGTCCTGTGCACAGAGCCTGGGGCCACTGCTCCTGTCTTCCTCAAATGAACTCTATACACTTTCCCTCCATTCTTCATGGAAAACACTTTTAATGTTAACCAATTAAACTGGATTTATTGTTACTTGTAAAGCTTAGAACCCATATTCTGTTTTCCTTGACTTGCCCATGATATTAGGGTAGAGTGAAGCATAATTGAAGCATCTACTATTTATCTTCTTCTTTCCCTTGGACCAGCCCAGAACATGCAGCTTGTTTTGTTTTGTTCAGGCTACCCACATCTAATGAAAATCTGAAATCATTCTACCTTTTAGCGTTTGACAGTGATTTCTTTTTTAGCCACAGGAATGCACAATGAGAGCTTTTCTCTATGACTGAAAACAGAGTTTTCACTGGTACACACTGCAACGTGGCCAAAGCAAGAGGACAAAGCAAGAGGGCACCAGACATGACTCTCTCCACCCCCTTGTACAGATTCTCATTCTATTCACTCAAAAAATGTGTAAGAGACCACTTAAAGAGAGATGAGATATAATAAAAGACAGGGAGGCAGAATAAGGGAGATTAGCAAGGTTGTATAGATTATCTGCATGCAGTCATTAATTTAGGAATAAAGATATGGAATTTTCATTTGAGTTTATTTTTCAGAAAATTGTGTAGCTGTTACCATGTATTCCTTAAGGAGATTTCTGGAGAGCAAGGGGAATACTACCATTTCTGACCTGCTTTAGTTTGCTTCATCCAAGTCAAAACATTTTGACTTCAGCCTTAAGCAGAGTCTGTTTACTTGTGTATGTGTCTTGGGCATATTGCTTGTATGGTACCCTACGGGGAACAACAAATAGAAACCTCTTGCATTTAGGGAAATCAACAAATCCAGAAACTTTGACCAGTTAGTTGTAAAAGAGCTTACTGATGTGTTGTGCAGGCCACTAATACAAGTTTTATTATATATCAGAGCCCTGGAGAGGTTCAGGAAAACTACAGAAGGGATCTGTTTTGTAGATATTGAAGGAGGAACGGTACAACCCAGCCACTTGTTTGTCTATTACCTGTTATTTATTCTGCCAAGCAGAAATTATGGGATGTGATTTATACATTCTAAGGAAGGGTAGCATAAGGAAATCTAACCCATCTGGGATTTAATGCATACAAAAAAAATCATGTCAAATCGGGCATTTTTTTGTTTGATGTTAAGAAAAGTTATGCAATTGATTTAATACACCAAGACTACTGTAAGGCATTTCTCTTGCTGCTAGACAACATTTTGATTGAGACACTGGGTTGATACAGAATCAATGTGACACATTAAATACATACAAACTGTATAACTGAGGTCTCCAAATGTAATGGTAAATAGGAAAAACACTGCTGACATAAAGAAGGCTTCCACTTCCTTCTGCGTTGCATCTTCTTCTTGTGCCCACGGGGCAGGAAAGTTTTAGAAAGAATTTAGAGGAGGAGGAGGAGTTCATGGGGGGACAGATGACTGGGAAATGCTGGACCTGTTTAACATGTTATCAAAGAGAAGTGGAGTGATGACTTGATCATTGTCTCAATATGTACAGAGGAAACAGAAATTTGAAATCTGAAGCAAAGGTAGAACACACTAAAGACAGATTGTAACAGGTATTTTCATTTATCCTGTAAGTAACAATTTAAATGATTCCTCAAATTTTGCGTGGCTTTTGCCACATCTAAAATTTTAGTCCTTCTGTATGTTTTTCTAAAATGTACACTCAGGGAGGAGTATTAATTTCAAAAAACTCCCTGCCTTCCCTTTTGCCTGAAAAACTTCCCAATAGATCACCAGTTCTCCCTGTATGCTGAGTGCAGTGAGATGTAAAGTGGCTGGGAACATCAACCCTTTGGGAGAGAATAAGTTCAGGAGATGCTATTGGGAGGCTTTGTGGCATCAAATGTGGCCTTGGGGCCAGTCTAGACCCAGTTTAATTTAATGTCAAACCAGTTCAAATTAAGACTTTGCTATGTAGTCCATAATGCTAAGGCATTCAGCTGGGGAATAGTGGAATACTTACTCTCTAAAACAGTACTTTCTAAATTATTTATTCTGTTAAAAATGCTGGTATTTTGAGGTTTTGCCCTAATTAGAAATGAAAGCAAATGACAAAATGGAGATATTCTGAGTGGTAGTCCTGTGTGTTATTCATTTTTACAGAAAAGTTCACCTTAACAGCTAGAATCGCTCTTTTGTAATTCTAGTTGAGCTTCTATGTGTGTTTAAATTTTATACTTCAGTTATGCTACTTAAAAATTCAAGCATATACTTAATCACAGTACTGAATTGGGCTTGATTTCAGAAAACAAGCTGCTACCCTGTTTATGCACATGCAAGTCTGATGAGGAGCAGCTGAGGGAGCTGGGGTTGGTTAGCCTGGAGAAAAGGCAACTCAGGGGAGAGCTTACCACTCTCTACAACTACCTGCAAAGAGAGAAGGGCGGGGGTGGTGTCAGTATCTTTTCCCAAGTAATTAGTTACAGGGTGAGAGAAAATGGCCTCAAGATGTGTCAGGAGGGGTTTTGATGGGATATCAGGACAAAAATTTTCTCTGAAATTATGGTCAAGCATTGGAGCAGGCTGCCCAGGGAAATGGTGGAACTGCCATCCCTGGAGGTTTTTAAAAGATGTGTAGATATGGCGCTTAGGGACATTATTTAGTGGTGAGCTTGACAGCGCTAAGTTAGTGTTTCGACTTTGTGATAATTGAATGTGATTCGTGCTAACAATTGTAACTACATTGATATTTTAGAAAATATTTGCTAAAAAGTAATAGGGGAAAACGATATGTACTTAGTATCACAAAACAGATGTTTTCAGATGTTCATGAGAAAATAGGATGCAGGATGTAGTCTGAGATAAGTAACATCCCAAAACAGAATAGGCTGAGGATAATTAGAGAATCAGCCTTGAAATGGACAAAATTGGGATGATTCCAGGTATCTATGAAAGAATAAGTCTTATTTTTGGAATATAATGCTGGCTTCTATAACACAGGACTTGGGGCACATGTGCAACCTGTAGGGTTGGTTCAAAGGACAGTTATGATGAGGAGAAGCCTTCGTCAGAAGCGACCACCAAAGAGCCAGGAGACCCCTTAGAAACGAGTGGAGCACGCGCTGTGCAGTACAGTGACGTAGATTTCAAGAATTGAAAATAGGAGGAGATTTACAGGAAAATATTGATGAATATGTATTAGCATAGAGTATATAAGTTGTGTTTGGATCCTTTTGCCTTTTGTATGTGAGGCAGGGTGGGAAGCCCTCCTCCTACCCCGGCTGATCAGTTTTGCTTATGCTTTATCCGAACCACTGCCAAATTTCTTTTTGTAACTACTTGATTATATTTGATTGTATTATTTTATATAAAATTGCTGCTCAATTAAAATTGCTGCTAAATTTTAATCTTGTGGTTTATGTAATTAGACATATAGGACCTCATTCATAACAACTTGATGATCTTAGAGGTCTTTTTAGACCTAAGTGATTGTGTGATCCTACATGAGAGAAGGCTGAGAGGAAGTGGCAGACCGAGAAGAGAGCACAGCATCATTGGGACTTTACTGTCTCACTGAGTGTGAGATGACACCAACGGCAAAAGGGTACAGAAGAGTGGGTACCTCAGCAGGCTGAGGCAGTCCTTCTGTGCTGTAAGGTAGAGAGAGTGCTGGCTCTCCCTGGAGGGGAATAAGGAGTAGCTCTGCCTGTGCTGTCCAGAGGCTGTTGAGCGCAATGTCCTGGGCAGTGGCCAGGGACGGTGCCAGGGATGCAGCTGGAGATGTCCTTGTCTCGGCAGCCAGGGCTGCATGGTTGAACTCCTATTGGGTTGTAGTTCTAAACCAGCATCATATGTGGGCTGGGCTCCAAATGGGAGGTGTACTGCACCAGGATCAGTGGATTAAAAAGGCACTGCTTGGTGCCAGTGAATTGGCGATAGCTTACATAATACTTCTTCATGGACACTTTAATATTTAATGTTTGCTATAGCATAAATGGAGCTTGCAGGCAGCTGTATATAAGCTGTGCATGAATTTTTAAGAAGGGGAAAAATTTTGGGAGGCAGGAATGTCACAGAAGCTTCCTAATTGGCACATACCCCAATAGAAACCAAAATGTGAAAATTAAGTTACTGCCCTAATTATCAGAGGCTCCTAGGAATACATTGTGCTGGGGGATATTCCTTTTTCATTTCATGCACTGCTTTAAAAATAAGCGCTGTGCAGAGCTGAACAAGGCTTTTAATTAAAAGGCTGTGCCCACACAGTAACTTTTCACTGTGACACTGGCTGATGAAGGGAGCCGCAAGGGGTGAAAACACTTCTTTGTGTCCACAAAAGATGGAGCTAATAATGCGTTGATAACCAGTGGCACTTAAATGGGTTTGACACGGTGACATGAGGCCTGATTCTGAGTGGCAGCAGTGTGTGTGGTAGGTTTCTTGTAGAGATGAACATTTCTGTGTGCTTCTGGCTAGGAGATGCCTTTGCCCTCCTGCTCCACTGCAGCTGTGCAGCAAAGATGTTCACCTCCCTTAGTCCTGAGTGCCAGGCTGCACTGAGCTCTGACAATGGCTCTATCCCCCACCCACACCAGAAGGTAAAAGTTGTAATCATTTAAGCCATTTAAGGTTTGTGAGATGTGAAGGAAGACAGGTAAGTTGTTGTGATGGACAAGCATGGCAATGTGTTGTGCAGATGGACAGTATCACAGCAAAGTAATAAATAATAGACAGAAGGATACATTAACAGTGTATGAATTCTGCTGTTGGTAGCTTTGATGTTTCTCTTGATTTGCAGGATTTGCCATTTAGATGCAAGGATGTGCCATGTATTAAGGCAGAGTACATAACTGTAATAAGGGGTAGCTTTTCTATTGGCACTGTCATGTAAAAGCCCAATTGCAATATGCCCTGTTCTGCTGAGCTTTTGAGTACTCAGTACAAACTATGCTTTTCAGAGTAGGGTCTTTTGGATGACTGGCTTAAGAGCGCTCTCTCTCATATCAAGGAAATTTTATGCATTTACTTCTCTGGGAGGCAATTTTGGTATAATGCAGAATGCTTTTTGAAAAATGTGTTTCAATGGGACAACAAATACATATTTCTGTATGTATTAATATAATGTATGAATTCATAATAGCTGTAGACTAGAGCTGCTGAAAACCAAGAATTTTGGGGTCCTGTGTACAGGCAGAGATGTCTGCCTGTGTAATCAAAATGAATACATTTTCAGTTTATTTCTTGATTTGCCAAAAAATACTTCACAACATTAAAGCTGGAAAGACTTAGCAAGTTTAGTTTTCTTTCATGAGTCCAACTTACTTTAGTTCATGATTAGAGCAACTGAAAACCCTCTGTATGATAAGAAGTTTGAGTAAGTTTAATAACAGATATGGTGTATATAGTGAAGTTCCTTGTGGAAGCATGAGAGCAGCTGTATTGGATCAGATGGAAAGGTCCCCCTTGTGCAGTTCCTGCCTCATGAGCCAGTAACATATGTTTTACTTATGAAAGGTAAGAGCGTCCCAGGCTTTCTAATGGTCCTTTGCCAGTACTCTCCCAGCTTGCAGTACTTTCTGGCTCAGGAGCTTCAACTGTGTATTGTCTAATAATTCTTAGGGATTTTGGTTAATTTATTAAAATATAGTTCCACTTCTCCCTTTATCCTTCCTAACTCTTTTCCTTTTCTTCACACCAACTTTCTCACAAAAGTTAAGTTTCCATCCTGAGGCATATCTCTCTGAAACTGCAATTTCTGACTGTCAGAGAGATGTGATGCTGTGATAGTGCTACTGCATGCTCCAATTCAAACAGCTATGATATACTGGTTATGGGGAAAAAAAAAAAAAAGGTTTCAATTAGTTTGGAATATTTCTTTGGAAGAATGAAAACAGTAACAGAAAACTTAATATATTCACCCGAGTTGTCCAAATCTCTGTAAATGGTATGAAAACCACTCTAAGTAATCAAGGATAGAGCAATCTCCTTAATCTGGTTATAGTACACTCTAATTGAGTAGGTAATCAACCTGAAACATCTTGCCCTGAGCATGAGTCTTAGAGTCTCACTGAGTCTAAATGTCACACAGAGAGTCTTGTAACACTGTAGACAGTACCTCTATAGAATTTGTTCTTTCAGTTTGGCAGCATCTGACACAGAGCTCTTTGCACACAAATTTCTGCTTGTGCCTTATCATTTTGAATGTCATACTGCTTGGGGTGCCCAGACAACTTTTCCCTCTCTTCCCCTTCCTGAGAAAATCTTTTGAGCTGATATGAAGGTAGGAAAAATTTATCTTGGCAAGAGGCTGGCAAAGATCCATTGAAGATGAGATAGCTGTGTAAATGTATGACTGTTACCTGGAGGCAAAAAAGAAAACCACATTCAGTTTATGAGGTGTAACAAATATAGCTGTTAGACACTCATATGCCTCTCCAGGTTATCTCTAGAAAGTATTTGATTTTGTTGGAATCGAAATTTCATCTACTGACTTTTGGATTTAGGAAAGAATGTTCCATCAATGATATTTGTTAAATAATAATCTGGATGTCCAATTATTTCTTAAACCTAGCACTTAGAGAAGTTTTGTTCTTCAGAGCAGAATAAATACAGTAAGATACTGCTTATGATAGCACTTGGACTAAGCACATGGCTTTTTTGCACCAGACATGAATATCATAATACTCAGTCGCACTGCTGTGCCTGTCCCACAAATTTCTCTTCCTTTTAAATCTGAATTTCTGCCCTTTGCCTTCCCTGCTTAATGACTGACAACATCTTGAATGGCAGATCCCAGGATTCACCTCCCCATAGCTGTCACTGCTATTGTTCCCAGGGAAGCCTTGTCTAATGGGTGTGCAGGCTGCATTGGGACCCACACTGATGGTCTGGTGCACCTTAAGCCCAGGTGCCAAGTGGTAATACTTGGGAATTTGGGCTGTCATAATGCACTGTGACCTGGGATACACTCCCTTAATGAGCTGAAGGGCTGGAAATGTCTGGTGTGTGAGTTTATGTAGCAGCTTTGTCATCGTCTTGAGGGCTCTGGCTGGCTTTGCAGTTGTATTTTAAAGATCAGAGCAAAGCTTTCTCTAATAGAAGAATGACCTTTCCCCTTCCAGTGGGGAGTGAAGGATTTCTCATGCTGGAAGTTAAAAGGACTTATGGATTTCCTGCATTTCAACAGTGAAAGAGAAGCTGTGAATCACTGTGGGGCATCACCAAGTTTTTCTTGATAAAGAAGTTCCACCTGAGGTCCCTTGTTCACAAAGATCAGTGTTATTTGAGCAGCATCAAAATTGAGTTAGTCCACTGCAGTGAGACAAGAGCAAACTGTAATATAAAGATTTTTTCTTCAACAAGTCCTAGAAATAACAATGGCTGTGATAATAGACTGCCAGTGTTTAAAAGCACTGTATTTCAGATCTGTGTTCACTGCATTGCCTAGGCTTTTGGTTTCCCCATAATTATTACCCACACAATATTTGGCTGCCAAGCTTCTCATTTGCATGGTTATTCTGTGTATTTTAAAGGTTCTGTTTTGATATTATCAACAAACATTTTATTTTAAAATACCAAATAAAGACATTCAGTTGTGTTTAAAATAGATTTAAAGAAACAACAGAAAAGGTAAGTCTGTCCTGGACGTGACTCAAGATGCAAGTTGGAGATCTTTCCAGTTTTTTCACTGTGCTGGGAGAAGTGAAATTTGCAGATGTTGTCTTGACTGATTTGGATGTGGTTTTCCACTATCATGGAAGTCAGACACCTGGAAAATGAGAGTTAAAAGTAATGAAACAAGAACCCAAACTGAAAAGGGTAAAAATTCTTCTGTGAACTTTAGGATGGTCTAGTGTTTCCAGTGTGGTACTTGATGTCTTAGGAGGAAATCTGAGTCAGAACAACAAGACAAGGGGCAGATTTATTTTCCCAAGATTCAGATATTAATCATCAAATTAATTCAAGGTTGTACCATCAAAGCCTTATTTTCCTGGCTACTCACATGCATGCCATGTGACAAAAAGGCACTGTATTTGGGTTCTGTTACTGAATATTGAATGTTAGCAAATATCTTCATCATTACAGAGAAAATTAAAATAAAAAGTCATACAATAGATACAAATGCAACAAACATCTTGAAAACAATCAGGAGAGCCAGTGATTGTTACTAAGTGAGAAAACATGAGTACCAGATACTAGTATGTAAAACTCTACTTTCACAACTCAGGTATGTAAATGCACTTGTTACACAAAATCTCAGTGTTGATAAGCTTCAGAAAAACTAATTTGGCTGTGTTTGGGGTCACTCTGTACATAATTCAGTGCCACTTAGGCCTTACTGAGACATATGTGGAATATTGCAAACCTTGTCAGATTTGGGATCATGAACTTGAATTTACCAAGTCCAGTTGGTCATAGAGTCATTGCAGAGACTTGACAGAAACTGGTGTCTCCTGCTGTCCTTAAGTTTTGCCCATTAAACTCTTTTCTGTGTGGAAAACAAAGTGTTAACACAGTTGTGTTAGTGGAAGCAGGCATAATTCCTGGTGCAAGCCAGAGATTTTTTATTTGGGTTATACTCTCATATTTAGCATTACCCCTAGCTGAGGAGCAGCTCTTTGACCATCATCTGTTCAAGTAAAGGCTCATGTATGTTTTCATTTGTGGTGTTCATATTCATGGCAGCTTTGAGGTGTTCTGATGACAGATGGATTTACAAGAATGAAGTGGATTCTTGCCTTGTTGCAAAAAAAGAGCTGCTTCAGGGTTACACTCAAAATGGATATTTGCCTTTGATCTGCATGCATGACATCTGTTGACGTTAGTATATGTTTAATGCAAGGCTCAGGGTAGATGTATTAACATGCCAAATGTTCATAACTGGCCTGTCCAGATAATTGATTAAAAAATATTAATAATACATGAATAATGAAAATATATGAATAATAATTTAAAAAAATCAAAACAGCAACAACAAAAAAAAACAGCTGAGGTAAGGCTAAATATAAAGTTTTCCCCTTTTCTCTAAAAAGCACTTTTCACTCAGTTTAAACTAAAACATATAGCTCTGTTTTCAGCAGCTGCTTGGAAAACAAAAGAAGGAAATTCCTGTGTTTGCAAAATCACCAGTGGTCATGGCATAGCTGTCCTGCAGTATGAAGTGATATTGGTGGTTGAATCTCCACTTGAGCAGAACAGGGAACTGAACTCAAGCCTGAAAACCAAATGCCAGGCCTGGAGAGCTATTGGACAAACTGAAGACACCCACCAGCAGCAGCTCTGTGTGTTAGGGTCTCTTCTTAAATTCCCACAGAATTCTGCTGAAATAATGTGGGTCAGATTGACATCGTGCTGGGAAATGCACATTTTAGATGCACTCTTCAGAGCAGCTGCTGCTGGAGTCGAGG
>VYZP01064839.1:3634-39585 GCA_013400635.1 Hypocryptadius cinnamomeus | reverse complement strand
GGCTCCTTCCTTATGCCTAGGAGTTGCCTACTGGGCTTCAACCAGTTGGTACATGTTAAGGATAATGTTTAGTGTTTGCTGTTTATTATTAATTTCTCCTGAGTGAGGGGCCTCATAAAATAGAACATAAACCCCTGTCATTCCTTCCCTCCCCCAGCATCATTACAGTTGTACCTGTAAATGAACCACACATTTAAAAAGTTCACAGGAGCCTCTGCTGGGGCTCCTGGCCCTCCTGCATTCACTGGACCCTTCTAGGTTCACTGTGTCTTCTCCCCTTACCCTTGTAACTCCTCCCTACTGCTGTCCACTCTTCCACCACCTCATAGCCTCCTGCACAGATAACCTCTGCTGAAGCCCAAATTATGGCATATCCTATCTCTGAGTGCTGCAGAGCTTCAGGGAGCATGCAGATGTGCACACCACCGGAATGTACTCCTGAGGCAACGCTCTAGCCACGCTTCTGGGCTTGGGATTTGAAGATTGAGTTAATATAGACTTAAAACCAGCCTGAGGGTTGCCCTTAGCAGAGAGTAGAGATACACTGTAGATGCCTCTCATCCTCTTCTCCTCTTCCCCTGACACAGTACTTCCTTTCTTCTGCCTGCCTCTAAAATAACTTGCTGAAAGCAAAGAGTTTGGCAGAAGTCTGTTCCCTGCCTTAAAAACTAGTAGATTCTTTCTTCCATTTTTGGGAGGCTAAGTACCTTTAAATGTCTGAGACTTAAACTTTTTGCCAACACTTTTCTTCCAACGAGGATACAATCTGGTATCCCCTATCAGCTTGTACACATGGCTGTGTAGGAGCCATGGTAAACGAGGTGATAAAGGTGGTATAATAGCTCCAGTCAGAGCATGTCTAGTGAGGAAAATATTTCTGTATTCAGTTTAACAAAAAGGAGAAACTCACCCCTTTCTCAGCAGAAACAAGCGAACAGTATTGGATATTCCTGAAGCTAACTTGGGGATCACAGTCCCCATATGAGTAATAAAGAATTCTTGGGGGAAGCATTACAGCAGTTGGCTGTGCCATCCCAAATGAATGTCATGGCAAGTATGCAGAGAATCTGACAATATGCAGAACTAACTCTAACTAGTTCCAGTGGTGGGACAGAAGTCAGCTCAAGAACATCTGTAACATCAGATGTGTATGATGTTATCTCATGTCTCTTCCAATTTGAAGCCACCTGGTTAAGTGAATTCAGCCAAGCAGATTTGCATTTAAGTGGTGACAGAATCTGGCTCTTAGACCTACCTAGATTGTAAAATAGCATGAATTACTGAGCCATGCAATCTATCTACTTCAGAAGTTTGACTGGACGTAGATTTATTAGCACAGAACATTATAGAAGAAAATAATTTGAAGAGAGGTCTTTGGCATGGGAATCAGTGAATCCTCAGAGTAAAGGTTACTCAAATTCCTTAAATTCCCTGCTAGTTCAGATGAAGGTTAGTTGTCCAGTGTTCCTGGACATCAGGACAAATCCAGATACCCAGCTACTATGGTGAAGGGGGCCATGTGAGTACCTAGGCAGACACAGGCAATTTACTCGTGCCCTACAGGGAATGGATTTGCAAATTAAAAACCAGCAAATTAAAGACAAGGACATCTGTGAGAATTCTGAACTGACTGAAGAGCTGAACTGCCCAAAAGAGGCAGAATCAGGATTCCTCACAGTGGGGGAAAAAAATCAAGAAAAGAAGGCTGAGCTTGGTTCCTTAACTGAGATAAAAAGAAAGGAAATAATCTCCATAAATATGGAGAAATACCCTCTCTTTTCAAATATGCTATCACTTAAAAATTCTGTGAAGAACCTTAAGGCCAAAGAACACTGCTGCAGGAGGCATATGGAAGGATGCTCCATGGAGGCAGGGTCCACCCAGGCACTGCAATACCAAGATGCTGGATGTTGAGGTTGAAGAAGAAACAGTGTAAGAGCAGTTCTCACACTGGAGCAGGGTAATGTGAACCACTTCACAGGAGTGCCTAGAAACCAACATGGCAAACAGATTGACAGCAATGTCCTGAATTTTAATAGAAAGGTCAGAATTTGAAGAAACATCCAAAGTTCAGCAAAACCTCAAGAATATCCCAAGCCTCCTTAAGATCTACAGTAATTTCAGTGTCGATTTTCTACTTCTCTTGAGAATGACATAGGTGCTTTAGTGAGCTTCATAGTGAGCAAATATAGACTCTTAAGCAGTAACTTCCTCAGCAGCAGCCCATCCCCACGGAAATGTTGGCAGGTGGAACAAGATGATCCACCAACTTCATATGCAAAGCCAGGAGGAGCAACAGACGCCATTTGCCAGTGGTAAACCTCTACCGTGTATCCCCTGAATTCCTACAGTAATTCCCCAATTCTTCATTAACTTTAATATTCCAAGACTTTTAAGCAGCTGTTAAAACAGAACACCAATTCCAAGACAGGGTCACAGGTTTGGAGTGGACTGTTCAGCCATCTGATGTACATTGATTAATTGATCTAGGACTTGGTCTTTATTCCCTGGGTTCCTAAGCAAAATGTGATTTCTGTGACCATACAATATTTTCCTTTTTCCCTCGTATGCGTGTGTGTCTCTCTTTCTCTCTGTGTGTACTTGTCTATGTTGGTTTCTGCTTTGTAACTGCAAATCCCACAGAGAGTTTCAACCAAGTTTGAGTCAGTTACAGTGATTTCAGAGACACTAACCTCTAGCAAGTTCCATAAAAGTAGCTGGCAGGGTGTAACAGAGAGAACTTTGTAGGTTCTCCTATGAGGAAAAGGCTGCTGAGTGAACTGAAGCCATTTCTCCACAGAGAGGTCTCCATGTTGGAGCGAGATGTTATAAAAGCCTCAACATCAGGAGAAGCTTAGATCAGAACTCACATCTTGTTACGCATCAGAAAATGTAACTGTGACACAGATCTTCTGGAAACCAAGCTTCATTAGTTCTGCAGATCACAGATCCCCTTGTTTTCAGCTAGAAGAGGGCAGGAAGGATGAGATTTAATTTTGTATTTAAAATCACTTCAATTTCATCAAAATGTTCTCTCTTAGATGTGATTAATCATGGAAGATATTGATCCACTTCTATCTCTCTCAGAAAGTGCAACTTCAGACCACATGATAATAAGAGCTGAGCAATAAGCATAAAATAATACAATAATACCTGTGTGAGAAGCAGGCTATGCAAACACAGCACAGAGAAAAGAAAAAAAAATCATTATCTAAAGAGCAAATATATCTTTATAACCCTGAAGCAACAAAACTCCTACCACCTTATATTGAAGTACTGTAAGAGAACATCACAAACGTATTACAGGAAGAATGAGAATGCTGCTTAATGGTTTTCTCATTGTTCAGTATTATCTCTATGCATTGCTATCCATTGCTATTATCAGCACTCATTTACACCAGTGGAGGGATGTGTATTTCTGTGTGAGGACAGATACACAAAATCTGGTTCAGATTCTCAGGTGATGCAAATTGTCATGGCTGTACTGACATCAGTAAAGATGCACTGATTTCCTCCAGCAAATTATTTGCTTTTCTGTATGTAAAAAGCACAGAAACTAGGTGCTGTTTCAGCTTGGCTCTGAGA
Source organism: Hypocryptadius cinnamomeus (assembly GCA_013400635.1). NCBI lineage: Eukaryota > Metazoa > Chordata > Aves > Passeriformes > Zosteropidae > Hypocryptadius > Hypocryptadius cinnamomeus. Next base: position 36,000 of record VYZP01064839.1, on the reverse strand, counting down.
TACTTCTGTGGACAAATGCTCATGCAAATACATTCTTTTTATGTGCAAATATACATACTGCCTTGCAGTACACATTGCAAGAAAGGACAGGAGCTTTAGGCTGCTTCCTATGCTGGAATTTAGAAAAAGGATTGTTCCTGATCTCCCTGCCTACTCCTGTCTATAACAATAGATCTCCAACTGCTTTGTCACAGATCTTAAAATACATAGAGATGAAAGGGTCAGTCTAGTCTGACCCCTTCATCACAAGTCTGTTAAAAATAAATTTAGGAAGCATTAAAGTTCGATTTTAGGACTGCTAGTCCAATGCTTGAACTGAGATCTTAAATAGAGCCATTGGGCAGAACAAATCCAACAGTCAAGATTATCATTTTCTCACCTAGGGCTTAACTAAATGAAATTACATATTCTAGAATAGATGAATACAAGATAATACCAGTGTGTTTCAAGGTACATCTCTTTGAGGGAAAAAAAGGAATATATATATATAATGTTCAAAAATCAGGAAAAAAGAGAAAATGGTCACATTTCAGACTCTGTCTTTATAAATTACTTTTATTTTTTTCTTATTTGCTTTTATGTGGTTCCATGGAATGTGGACCAAGTAACAAGCACAGGCTACAAGTAATTCTAAATCGAATAAAATATTTTCCATCTCTTAAACAGAGAATTATTTCTGGCTTTCTATAACATTTTCCTAAGGGAGAAAAACAAAAGGTTTCATAACTGAGACTGGAAAAGGGAAATAAACCACTGCTGAACTAGGAAAGAAAGAAGAAAGCAAGCAACCTAAAATGGCATTTATAAGGAAAATAACATGAAAGCAGAAGATTAATAAACCCTATGTACAGAAAGATTATGAAAGACAGGCAGTAGCTCTTTTTTCCTGTTACAGCCTGCATTCCAAGGCAAAAGGGAAAAAATACAGCTGAGAAATTTCTACAGTCTAATTTATATATTTGTGTAGAGGTATTTTTGCTTGCAGAAGTGCACATCATTTTATCATGTGAACTTTTTTCTTAGTGAGTAAGTAGATGCCATAATTAATAGAAGACCCAAATTCCAGCTGACAGGCTCTGTTCTGGCATTATCTAAGGACAAGATGAGCATCCTGAGATGAGATTTCTCTGATTTATTCTGACTAAAAGTGTAAATAATTTCAAATATGGTGTTGGTGGGAATGTGTGCAGTCTATCTCGTATAAGTAGATATGTAAGTAGATATCACCTGCTGCATGCATAAACTGTCTGGACCATGCCTAAACTGTATATTCCTGTGCATATCATTTAATGAAGGATGTGGAAGTGCCAGTTACTGCCAAGAGTGGGACAGCCAGCCCGAGAGTCACCTGGCACTGAGGCCCTGGCAGAAATTCTCAAGGGCATTGTTAACACTTATTCAGATGGGACATTTTTCCCTTAATACTTTTCCAAGCAGCCATGTGGGTATTATTTTGAATGCTAACAGTGTTGCCATGTGAGTTCACTTGTCCTAAAGTCTTCTCACAGAACCTTAACTTGGATCTGCCTGGGAAATGACAGCAAATGGGTTGATACAAAGCATATGGAAGAAAGGTACCCTTGCCACCACAGAAGTTCTAGTTGCAACAGAACATACAGCTGAGTGACATAAAAATAGCACCATCTTATTAAAAAACAAACCCAAACCCCACAAAATAATGCATTTGCATCCCTTCTTCCCTTCAGCTTTTTGCTGTTGTTTTCAGCCCCCAGCTCCTCTTGCTAAATGATGAGTACAAGTCTTTGCTATTCCAGCTACTGCTCTGACTGGGCTCAGGACACAGATGGAGAGGAGATGTCTGTCCAAAGCACTGCTAGACACTGTTTCACAAAAATTCCTTCCTTCATATTGCTTCCTGATGCTCCCATCCCACCAGGAAGATTTCCCACAAAAGAAGTTTCAGCCTTGACACTGTATTGCTCTGGCTGGGACTTTATACAGCATCCTACTGAAGTCTTATCCCTGTGGAAGTCCTTGTGCTGTCCTTACTCAGCAATTTTATAGCTAGAACTTCATCCTGAACCCTTCCTAAAGTAAGTCCTTTTCCATCTCTCACTACATCCGTTATTTCTTAAATATTGTCATGAATCAGTAACTCCATACTCCTCTGCCCGGGATTTGACAGGCCCTGCTGTAGGCACAATGCAGGTTATAAAGTATATGTTATAAAGCATATGTTATAAAGCATATGTTATAAAGTATATGTTATAAAGTATATGTTATAAAGTATATCTTAGCTGATTTCAGTGGAAGTTATAAAGTATGTCTTAGCTGATTGCAAGTATATGTTATATGTTATAAAGTATGTCTTAGCTGATTGCAATGGAAGCAGTATGGATATATCTTTAAATTAGATGTAGTCAAGGAGAGTCTACTTTATGTTTTCCTCTCAGTGTGCTCTTTATGCCAAAATCATCTAAGCAGGACTTTGGCATCTGTGAAGCTGTGCCAATGCAGACCTCTGTCATTTGAAACCTGCTTACAGCACTCGACTCCAAATAACTTCTGATGCTGAGACAGTACATTGCTAGCAGGGATTTGCAGAACCCAGGGCAGCACCAATGCAACTATTTCTGGTGTGTGAAAGCTCAAGGGAGTTAAACCCTGAAATATGCTGGAGGAGATCTGAGATGCTGAAAGAAGAGGGCAAAAGTAGCATTCCTTGTGTGCCCAAAGTGAAAAAAAAAGGATATCTGGGGTACACGAACCATTTGGAATTGTTCTGATCTTCTTTTTTAATTGCTGCAGGTTTTTTTGTGCTGGTGCAATGCGCAAATATAGCAAAATATGTTAATGGTAAACTGTAATATTTACAGTTGTTGTTAGCTCCTATTGAAATCAGTAGGATTTTTTCCTAATGTCTTTACCCTGGAGATAATCCATAGAATAGAACATCAACGCATAGTTAAAAAGAAAAATTATGGAAAACAGCACCTCTGCATATGCAATATCTTGATTTTAAAGTTACATAATTGAGCTTTTGAAATTAACAAAAAAACCAGCAAACAGTATCAGAACACAAGAGCAATAAGTGACTTTAACATCATCTTTTAAAACTTGCCTCTTTACTAAGATAAAAAAAGTCTATCCTAATTCAGTACAAAATAAAATAATATAGATTTCAGTCTAATGCAAATCCAAAGGAGCTTTAAGACCTCTGGGAAAATGTGACTTCAGAAAAATTCTTCTAAGAGTTCATGGAGTTTGTTTTGCATGAGGAGTTATCTTGTAGTCCAAACACAGGCTAATAATTTAAAGACAATACTTAGATCCATTATGTCATGCTAGACAAAAACTGTTTCTATGTCTTCTTTTCACTGTTGATGACATGGTTAAAAGAAGACTTTAATGCCACTTTAATACGGAATATTTGTGAATTGCAGCCATGTCTTTTGATGGAAGGAGCTATAATGGATTATTAGCTATTATTCTAATTGTATTTATCAGAGTGAGCTTTCCTGCTAATGCCTGGGCTCAGAACAGAAGTCCTTCCATAGACAGCTCCTACTGAGAGTTTCTCTGATAAAAACCAGCAGGATTTGGGTCATTTAGACTTAATCTGCTAAATTCAACCCTGTGGCATTTCCCTGATACTCAATGAAGGGTACTGGGGATTGTGAAAGAAGGTTGTATTCCAATAAAGAAGGGATGGAAAATTTATATTCACAGAATTTGCCGACACTTTGGGATGGTCCCTTAAGACAAGAGGCTGCCTGGTAAGGGTGATCTGAGCTATGCTAATTTGGCAACCTGTATTTTTGAAGTAAAACATTCCATGACGAATGACCTTATTTTTTTGTTTTTAAAACTGTGAGGTGCTTATGCAATAGCCTCCTAAGGTAGAAAGAGACAGATGCCGTGGAATAATAATCAGCCTAATTCTTGCTGAAAATCTCTGCAAAAATCTTTCTCCTTTTCCTCCTCTCCTTTCATAGGGAAGCTGAGTACCACCTTTCCCACACAAAGACATGCAGCAACAATTAGGGGCCTCTGCATAGGTCAGGAATTCTTCCATTTCCAGAGATAATATTGGTTTTGTTCCCTTTTAAAATGTAGGTTTTGTTTGGTTTTTTTTTTTTTTTAAGCTTTAAAGAAAGAAAAGTTGTCAGTTTTTACAAAAACTAATAGCAAAAATAAGACTGAAGTTTTCTTTAAAATGAGAGAGATGCTTCTGTTGCAGAAGACATCCCTTGCAGAAGACTGTCCCAGCTGACATGAATAGTCACATGTGTCCAAAAGCTCAGGTCTTCTATCCAGAGCCTGAGGTAAGCTGGGCTGCAGAAAAAACCTCAAACCTGACTCAAAATGAGCAAAATCCGTGGGCTGTGTCTGTGGTGAGAAGGACCAGCACAAGTCCACGTTTAAACACATTGCCAGAACCTCCTGTTTTGTGAAGGCAGAGGAAATTCCATTACTGGGCAGAGATGGCAGGGCACTGCCTGGGTGCTGCTTTAACCCCAGCTTTTAGCCACTGTATCCCAACATGCTAAAATATCCTTTTTGTTCTGTTTAGAGTGGCCATTTTCTGTAGTGAGCAGTCAGTCCTCTACTCTTGGCTAAGGAAAGAAAAAAATAGATAACATTGAATTTCAGAGTTTATAACAGGGAAAAACATGTTTGGACATGGGGGGGAGGAAGGAAGAGGGAGCAGATACCTGGTCTGTGCAGGTATTAACATGTATGTCCCCTGCTGTCACACAAAAGCAAAAATACAACTCCCTGGTTGGAGAGCTGAATCATAAGGTATATTGGGCATCCTGTCAATTGGTGGTGAAAGACTCATCACCCTCCATCCAAGCTGCCTTTAAGTTGGATTTTGCAGTCTCTTTGATTTCCCTCTAACAGTCAGAGACAAGAGAGTATGAAACTCAGTATACAAAATCAGTGGGGGGAAAAAAAGAACCTGCAGAAATGAGAAATGTAGACTGTTTGGCATCTCTCATAGTTCCTTTTCTATACAAAGATTTTGGTTTGCCTAAGCTATAGAAGGAAACAGAAGCAGTCTATTTTAATCTTCCTGAGCGAAGAACGCTGCAGGGATTGTTCTGTTATCCCCAGCAGCAGCCCTGACTTTCCACAAAAAAGGCTCCATCCAACCTTCTATCTATCTCTCTGAAACAGAAAAATCATCATATGATATATCAGCAATCAGCTGTGTTCTTAATGCACTTCTCTTTGTGCATTTTGGCATGAAGGAAAAAACCCTACAATTCTTCCCCCAGTCAAACCCCACTGCAAAAAGGGCTCAGATAAGGAGGGAGTATTCAGTCTTGTGCAGAGAAATTGATTCTTCAGTCTGTGTAATGACGTATGTTAGAAACTCTGTGCAGAAGCAAGGAAAGCCCTTGCCGAGATGATGTTTCTTACAGAGCTTTCACTGCAGGGAGTCACTCCTTAAAACACAGTGAGGTTGATTATGCATTTTTATTTGGGTTTCTTAGTGGTTTGACTTGAGGGATTCAAACTATGCTATTCTGGATTTACACCAATTGGCATGAGTTCAGGATCTGGCCCCACTTCTTTTTTTAAACTCCAGCTATTTCATGATGAATAAGAGCTAGATCCTGCAAAGGCTTACTACCTGCATTAATACTGTGAGGAGCCCACTCACTTCCTCTAAGTTGTGATTGAAAAATTGAGTCTTACGGTGCAGTATTTTAGAAGCAAGCGTATGCTTTTTGGGATTCAAGCGTGCCTTGACCGTACCTATTCCTTTAATAGCATTTCTTTCAATAGCAATACCTTCACGATTTTCATAGAATCACATGATAGATGCTGAGCTGTTATGAAGTGGTGTAACTCTGCTTACACCAGTGGAATATCCAGCTCGACGTTGTAGTTCTGCTTGTGTATTCAAAACAAACACAAGAGAGACGGGTCCCTTTATTTAAATTGTCAAAAGAGAAAAGGAAGACGTTTTGGGCTTGAGTACTTCATTTGTGTGCTTCATGTGTACTTGTGTGTTGTGCACTTCAATTGTTTTGACATCACTATAACAAAGACAATAGAGACAATTCTAGGAAAGACATTTGATCTAGTTTTACTACTTTTGTTAGTTTCTTTCCTATCCAGAAGAAGCCACAGCAGAAACTATGCTCCTTCTCCTTCTAACTTTACTAACTCTGGCTTTCAACCAGAAAACATCCCCCTGCTTTCCAAGTGCCTAAACAAAGGAAATTACAATACTGACTGCAGCTGTAATTACCAGCTGGTGAACTGATGGCATATACTGAATACATAATCCAAGAGAATGTTGCTCTTCAATAGTAGCCCTTTCCACCTATACTGCTGGAATGCTCATCCTTGTTTACTATACATTCATGCACACCCAATACATTTCAGTATCTAGTAGTCAAGCTTTCTTCACTGAAGATGAGAGACCAGCAAAAATACTTTGTCCTTTTGGAGAGCTGGATCAGTGTCAGATGCCACGCACCAAAAAAAAGCCCAAAAAACCCCAACAGAACCACAACAAAAAGCCAAACCACAAAAAAAAAAAAAAAAAAAAGACAACCCACACGCGAGGGCGATAAGCACCCTAAATGTCAAACCCAAGTACAGCATCTGTATACATCACGTGCAATATAATGCACCCCTTACATCAGCGAGGGCAGGAAAACCCCAGCTCACTCCAGGGAGGATGGGGTTTTTTAGACAGATACCAGCAACTTAAGGCAAGCAGAAGCGACCACAACGCTGCTGTGCTTTGCGAGGCTTCTCCGTGCCTGGGCTAAACCGCACTCATCGTCGATCACGGACTTATTTATTTCTGACAGACAATGAGGGCACGATGCCGTGTGTGAGCACCGCGGGTGAGCTGCCCAAGGGGCTCCAAACGGGCTCCAGACACTTCTCCACAGGAATGAGCGCAGTGAAGCGGGAGGCTGATGCGTCTTGGAAGCAGCATCCTGGCTCCTCTTTGCACTCTGCCTGCTCTCCCCGAGAACGCATCGAGGGAGGGATTCCCCACCCACCCACACACTGCCTCTCCCTCCTTGCGAGGCTGCAGAGGGGTATAACCCAGTTCCCGGCTGGATGCGGGCCCGGAGAGAGCCGCTACCCGCCCGCTCCCCGCCGCCACCCCTGCCCGCCCCCTCTCCCCTTTGCACTTACTCCGCTCTCCGGCTCAGGACGCCTTTGCCGATGGCCTGGGGGGTCTTGTGCTGGAGCAGCGCGGCACAGCAGCCCTTGTCCCTGCCGTCCTTCTCGGCGGGGTGCTGGTGGGGCTGCGCCGCGGGGTGCTNCCGCCCCCGGCCGCGCCGCGCACGCGCGGGAGGCACCGGGGCGGCGGGCGGGGGTCCCGAGTGTGCCGGGAGTCGGGAATCGGGTCCCGTCCGTCCCTGGGTCCCGTCCCGGTGGTCACTCGGCAGCGCTGCCCGCCGCCGCCTCCTGCCCACCCGGCCGCGCCCCGGTGCCGGTGCCGCCTGGCTGCCGTGCCGAGCGAGCGGTCAGCGCCGGGGCGAGCCCTCTGCGGAGCCCTTCGCAACCCCTCCAGTACCCGGTCTTCTCCCTGAGTGGCGTTTCTGAGTCTTCCTCTGCTTTCGTTATCCAGGGTGGCCTGGCGGTTTCTTTCGGGTTTTTTCCCCAAAGAGACTTAAGTAATTGTGTCTAGTTTTGGCTGCCGTGTTGATAACGTCCCTGGTTTTAGCTCACGTGATTAGAAACAGAATCATTAAGGTTGGAAATGTTCTCCAAGGTCATGAAGTCCAACCTTTGACTGAAAAGCACCGTGCCCCCTAAACCATTGCACTAAGAGCCACGTCTGCTTGTATTTGGGACTTCCACACTTCCCTGGGCAGCCTGTGCCAATGCTTAACTACTCTTGCAGTGAAGAAATTTTTTGTAATATCCAACCTAAACCTCCCCTGGAGCAACTTGAGGTCATATCCCCTTGCGGAGTCGCCGGTTTCCTGGGAGAAAAGCCTGATCCCCACCCCACTACAGACTCCTTTTAGGGAGTTGTAGGGAGTGATAAGACCTCCTCCTCTCCAGGCTAAACACCCCCAGCTCCCTCAGGCATTTCTCACATGACTTTAGCTCCAGACCCTTCACCAGCTTCATTGCCTTTCTCTGGACTTTCTCCAGCACCTCAATGTCCTTCGTGTAACCTGAATGCAGGGTTAAATCTCTCAGAAGCAGTTTCTGAGGAAAATGGATGTTAAATGAACTTGCTTGGAATTTTTGGTGTCCTTTAGGTTCTTGGGAAGAAAGCTAGGGCTTATTGCGGAGTTTTGCTAGGGGTATAGGTGCTGTAGATGTGAGAGTTGACAGGCAGGGCCTTTCCTGTTAGACTCCATGCAGGTTTTCTTCATTTCTCAAGAAATACCTTCTCTTGCCCTTCTTTATCCACAGCCATAAGTATTTGCAAACTTACAGCCTTGAGTCTGAGATACTATCTGTGTGCTTTCTGTTACATTCATCAATAAATAACTTAGTTAAGGGTAATAAAGTTACTTTCAGTAACCTCTGTGTAGACCCATGGAGTTATTTCTGTAATGGGTAAAATTCTCTCCAATCATTGTGAGTGCAGAAGATCCAGGAGGCATCACGAACAGTCAGGTTTTAGACAAGCATGCCAGTAGATTTGACTCATAGTACAAGTACTCTACAAGTAGTGTAGAGCCACTCTCATTTTGCCTTTTCAGATCAGCAAGACCTGCTCTGTAGCAAGGATTTCATGAAGTGAGGAAAGAAGAAATGTGAAAGAGAATCTCTGTTTCAGATGAGCTGAAAGGTGTATTTCCAGTCTCTTCTGTTCACAGATAGCCTTAGGAATGTAAACGGATGCAAACAGAATCACCAGGATTAGAAACTGTTCACAGACTTCTCCTAAACCAGAACTGCTATTCACAGTTCTCTTGCAAGCACTTAGAGGTGGCTTTGGAGTATCATTTAACATTGCCACATTTCCCCTGTGTGTTGGGGGAAGACCCCAGAGTGAACTCTAAGGATATGAGCATTCCAATCTGACACATTTATGATTTTATTGGAAAACTGTATGGGAAATGTTCCTCCATCTTATTGCCTAGTGGTCGTTAATGTTTCATGGCAGGAAACTGGCATTATTCAAGGGGAGGGATGGTTATAGAGGAATGTGAAGAAAGGCACACACAGGAAGACAGGAGGTGAAAACACCTAAGCTATATTTGGGGAAGAGTGGAAGTGATTGTTTGAGAAGTGGTGCTGGCATGCTGTCTGCTTTCAAAGGCACTACTGAACAGCAGTATTTCAGTCTTGCCTGACAGGAATAGAGTCCAGGGACAGCACTGAAATGACATGCTTTAGGCATGAGTAGATTCTGGGATACAAACAGGGGTGGCTGTGTGCACACTCATACATGTATGCACACACCCACACACAGAGAGCATTGTTAGTTAGGAGAGACTTCAGGCACAGATTGCTTATTTGGTAGAACAGAGGAGGCAATTTTAAATCTTAAGGCAAGCCCTGTGCAGAGTTGTGGTTTTGCAGTGGACATCATGTCCCTTTGCAGCTCAGCTGGATAAAAGAGATGAAGGAATAAGGGTCATAGACATCACACTGGACTATCCAGGTGAAGTCAACCAGGTCGTGGCATGTATTCTTAAAGAAATACTAATGAAAAAGAAAAAATAATCCTGATTTGGATGATTGGGGCTGGGGCAAAACAGCTTGGAAGTCTTGTGTATGGTGCTTCAATGCCTATCAGAAGATGTGATTTTTACTGCACAGAATGAACCTGATGTATTCACTCCCTGTTTCTGCACCTTTAATTTGCTTGACCACCCTTATTAGCCTAATTTGTACTAATAAATCTTTGTCATAAATTAAACAGAGACCTATGGCCACGCATTGGTAAGCTAAAACCAAGCAGATTAGTAGGAAAATAAGAAACAAACCCGTTTTCTGTGCAGGTGTTGTAACTGGTGGACAAAAAGGCTACAACCAGCCCTGACCTTCCAGGTTTCTAAAGAGAGCATGTGCCAAAGGAAATGCAGCAGAATGCTTTTGTGCCTAACATGAGGGACTATGCAAGGATTGCCTTACAAAACTTCAAGAGTTGATAGACTTGCATAATCCTCTGCAGTAAGAAAATTCAGTAAAGATGGAGTATTCATCCAGGATGAATCTGCAAGCACATCACCAGAAACGGAATGTCTTCTTTCAGTGAGAAGGACCCTGCATAGCTGGAAAACGCCTCCTCTTTTATCCAGCCATTGTTGTGGCCGTTGGATTATGCTGCCACAATATCTAGCACACACCATTTGCAAAGCTCTGCACGCAGGTGAAGCACTGTTCTGTAGAAGGTGAATGGTAGGACTGTAGCCATCAGAAAAAGGGAAATGCAGACACAGAGTGGTTAAATGATTTGTCCAAGGCCATGCAGGAAGCCGGGGAGAGAGGATGCAGCAGGAGGGACGAGTGGGGAGAAATGTATGATGACACCACACACATACACCACAACAGATCTCTGATTTCAAACATCTCTGGCATTTAGCACAAACTTCAGGTCATTAAATGCTGCTGCTTCTCTCTTTAGGAGAGATATTATCTGGAAGGAAGCAATGGTGAAGATAAGGAAAGCCTGAATTCTGTTAAAATTATTTTTGCCATAGATAATTTGTTGGTATTGTATTTTTCAAAGTAGTGATTATTTTCAGTCCATTCCAGAAAAAATAATAATGAATAATAATGGATTAATTATGTTCTTATGGAATAAAGTGGTTTCCTTATCCACTTAGCAAGGTGCTTGGGCATTGCACAGACAATAACAAATAAAGTGCAGCAGTAGTAATTAAAATAAGCATGCATTATAAAGCCACAACAAAATGCAAATGAATCAAGCCCCAGGATTTAATGGAAAGGTCTAATACAACATGATTTAATTTTATATTTCTTTAGCTATTTAACTCAGAGTAACATTAATCCATAAATAAAGGTATACTAATAAGCATACATGATAGGGAAGGTAGTGTTTCAACTGCAGAAAAACTTCCACTGCAGAATGTTCTTGTAACATTTTCTGATAGGTCCTAATCTCACTGTGATTTTCAACACCTCACTGAAACTTGATGCAAACAAATCACTCCAGCCTTTTTGACAGGTAGAGACTTCCCGTGTTTTTCCATTTTAAATTCTGTTTGAGGCATTCCCTTCTCAGTTACACTCTATCTCCTCTTGGACAGGAGGTCATCACTGCAAACCCAGGCAGTCTTTTCCTCATTTCTTGCATTTGATCCCAATTTCCTCCACCTTCCATGCCTTAGCCTTGCAAGGTAACAACTTACCCCTGGTAATTCAGTATCCAAAGTGCTTCCAGTTGGAGAAGCAGGGCATATAGCTTAGGTTCCCAGCTGTGATTCTGTGGGCTTATTATCATAAGCTTATGATAAGATTTTTATACTTCTATAAGACCTGCATTTCTATTGTCTTTGTTTGAGGAGAAAGAGAATTTAGGAAGGTATGTACAAGGACATGGAATACAACAAAGGTTATTGGTGTTTAAGATGAAGTCCTTGATACTTAACGAAAGGCACATTTAATGTTGGCCCACTCACCTTAATTAATCTAACATTTTCTCCCCTTCTTCCTGTCAGAAAGGCAAATGGAATCCCCACAGCTGATATTTCCCATCAGATCTAAGTTCTTAAGGAGAACACACAAGGAAGCGTAGCACAAACCACACAAAACCCTACAGAACTAGAATAAAAGATGGGAGGTAAGAGATGCAAGAATCATGGTCCTGTATTTCCATCTTTCATTCTGATTTCTGGGGGAAGATGGGGGCATTTTCAGTCTCACTGTTAGCAGCTGCTCAAGTAAAGATTCTCGTAACTGCTTGCAAACAGGCTGCAGACCAAAAAGAATTCTACAGTAATTGGATTAATAATCTCAAAATAGAGGATAGAATCAAGACAATAATAATGTTCTCATGCATAATTTATGGCAGAGGGGAAAAAAAAGCTTCTCCTGAATGCTTCTTTCACTTAGGCTTCTTTCACTTGAGGCTGCATCCAAAACTATTCAGATCAATGAGATGTTTCACCATCCTGAGTCCAAGCCAAGTCACTATCTGCTGACACTCATTAAACAGATGGATAAAATGAAGCTAACACAAGAGAAGCGTGTTGCCCACAATCACACAGGACACCGCTCAGTGCCTGGAATTAGAAAACATTGGAATCAACAGCAGTGTTTCCTCTGCTTCCAGTGAACGCTGAGTAAAGGTGGGAGTGGTTCTCTGGCACCCTCTAGTCCAGCACCTAAAAGCCAGGTGTTGTGGTCTGCAGTCCTGGCATCTGCAACAAGGTGAATCTCTCCGTCTCTCTTGTGTTGTGGCTGTTGAATTGTTAATTCATGTGGATACCATAAAACTGAAAGCAGTGGGAAACATCTCAATTTATAAATTAAAGAGCTGAGATGTAGTAAGGGCAAATACTTCAGTTTCTTTCAGTTTTGGTTGGGTTTTTTTCCTCTTCAGTTGAGTACAGCTAAACTGCAATATAAGTATTTAAAACAGCTGCTCATCAGGAGAAGGTACAAATTCTGGATTGTAGCCTTAGTTGAGATGTGTGGTTTTTACACATTTTAAGATCTTGACTGTATTTGAACTGTGCTGCTGCAGCCCTCTGTTATTTACTGCAAATTAAAAGGAATCAAGGTCTCTCTTCAGACTGCATTTCCCCTTTTAATGTTGCTAAATGTTACATTATCTTCAGCCTTTTTCATGAAATGAAGCTTTGACCACTTAATTGATTAATTCTAGAGAGCAAAAGCTACACAGAGACATTTTCTTCAGAGTCAGTCAGGTTTTTGTTTGAGCTGACAATTGTTCAGTCTTTTGTAAATACTGCAGTAAAATTAAAAAAAAAAAAAAAACCTGAATATGAGCTTGATTCTCCCAATATTATCTGACTGGCTTCTTCAAATTTCAGAGGGGATGAGTTTATGTGATCTGACCTTGTGTAAGATACACAGTGAAAAAAAAAAAGGTAAAAAATAAAAAGAAATGGAATAATGTTAAGTGTAATTCATACTCCAACTAGAAGTCTTTTCTGTAATGGTGGATATCAAATACTGTCAAGAGAACAAAAAACATTCATGAACAGGATGCATTTCAGCTCAGGCTACAATACAGCATTTTTCTGATGAGCAGCTGTTTAAAATATTTATGTCAGCTAAGCTCTTAACTGAAGAGAAAAAAAAACTTGACAGAAGAAGCAGCATTTGTCCCTACCACATTTCAACTCTTTGTGTTTGGTATATAGAAGATATTTTCCCTTTGCTTCTAATTTTGTGCTATCAGTATGACTTAACAATTCAACAACCTCAACACAAGAAAGTTCACCTTGTTGCAGAATTCAGCTTAAAGAAGGTAAAACTGCAGACCATCACACCTGGCTTTTAGCTGCAGGACTAAAGAAGAAGATACCAGAGGACTCTTCCTGCCTTTACTCAATCCTCATCTGAAGCAGAAAGAGCCTTTTCTGATTACAGACCCTCCCTGCAGTCCTGTTTCACCTTGACAGTGTGGCTTGTTTGGTCTGTGCTCAGGTTTCATAACAGGGGTAAGCAGATGCTGACTTCTCAGGGAAATTAAGGCCAGGACAAATCAATAAAGCATCTGGCCTGATGTGCTACATACTGTATAATCTCATGCAGCTTGGAACATGAGTTGAAGAAAAATGTATCTCCAGAAATGCTCCTGGTACTACTGGAAAGATAGTAAAAGGTAGAGAATTTCTCATTCCACGATATTTTGTCACTGTGGTTAATCTCTGTCATGCTTGACAAGTTGGAATATTTTTCTTATATTAAGTTATCCTTTTTATTTTCCAGACATGAGCAATTATGTCGTTCTCTACCAGGGTAAAGAGCTCCTTAGTCCTAAAGTTTGTTCTCTCCTTGAAGGTGACTGATCAAATCACCTGATGATATTTTTTTTAGCAAGATAAATGGACTACTCTGTTTAAACAATGTCATTTTCTAAAAACTTGAGTATTTGGGGTTTTTTGGCTTTTGTGGTAATATTTAAGACTTCCTGCTATGCATCATGGTCTAACTAGAGGCAGCCAAATGTTTGCTGAAGAGGTCGCTGCTGAGATGTGCTCCTGTCTCTTGTTGCTCATTATTTATGGGGTCAGGCCTTTGCTCAGGTCAGCTTTTGTCTTCAAATCTGCTTGTAGACAGGATCCCTTCTGCTCAGACATGCTGTCTTGTGACAAGTATTTCTTTGTTCTATTTTGGTGTCTGAAAGAATTTCAAGGAGCATATGACCAGACAAAACTCAAAACTGAAAGATCTTGCTCCAGACTTTTCTTTGAGGAACGCTGCAGAATTGTTTCAGACATCCACCACCATCCACACAGCTGCAGCTGACTCCACAGGGTAGAACCTCTGCCTCAAGCAAAGGACACAAAAGACCCCTCTGTTTTGGGAGACCCACAAAGAGCATGAGATAGGTCAAATGGTGGCAGATCACAGGCCCAGCTTTTGTGTTGCATGAATTAGCCTAAAGTGAGGTTAAGCTCTGGTGCAAACGATTCAGTCTTGTGAATTTCTTCACAAGCGATGGAATTTTGGCAATGGTTGAAGCCAATTTGGTGATAAGTCAAGCAGCTGAAACTCACATATTTACCTTGTCCAGAGAGAAATTCCCCACTGATTTTCTGGCTGCCTTATTTGTACACCTCTCAAGTAAGAGTAACCTAGCAGATCTTTTCAGATAGTGAGCAGAAGTATCTTCTAAAACAACACTGCACTCATTTTTAAAAGATGAAATAAAGAAAACATTCCCCACAGCTCACAGCAGCACTGCTTTGTCGTTCCATCCATTGCAGAGATAACAGTTCAGTTACTCACTCCCTCTGCATCACTCTCTGCAGTGCTCACCTTGGGAAGCAAAGAAATGGCAAAGGACAAAGGGCCTTGTCCCTGGAGGGAGGGAGGGCTAAGGAGCCACAAGCAGTAACAGTGGCTGGATGGTGGGGAGCAAAAACTGATGTGAATTGGGCAGCATGACACACAGGAGACTGGTGGGAGTGATAAAAGGCAGGGACTGAGGATGCACAGGCTGGCAGTCACTGTGCTGGGCACAACTGAGGCAAGGGGAAGGCTGATGTTTGGTCTGCAGGCAAGACTGGTGTGGAAGCTGTGGAAGAAAAGTGAATGTGCAAAAAGAGGCAGAAAGGTACCTAAAGGGCTCTCAGTAAGCTGAAGAGAATGGGTGAACATTTGTTATAAAGACATGCTGAGTGCAGTCAAAAGGAAGACTCAAAACTGGAAAGTTGGGTTGAAGTCCATTTTGTAAGACTTGAAGAGCATATAGGTCTGGATCCTAAAGGAGTCAGAGTTATTTGCTGATAAGTTATGATTTGTTTAAAAGCTTCCCATCTGTTCAGGTTTGTACTCTGCTTGGCACTGAAATTACTGCTGGAGGGATGTCCATAGAGTGGACACATTCTCACTGGGTTTTAACTTTATGTGATATTTTGGGCTTTTTTTACAGAGATCAGCACAAAAAGGCAAAACACAACCAACTGTGACAGAATATATAAAACAGAATGAGCTGCCTGCAGATAAATGAGAACAGTCCAAAATAATAGAGACCAATGTGAATCATGACCAAGAAGCTTATTTGTAATAATAAACGTCATCTGTGTCAGATAAACAAATCACAAATATTTATTAAGATAACAAATGGATTATAAATAGAGAGACATCACAAATTCAGATCATGTCTCTCAGTGATAGTAGATATGAATTAGCAGCCATATCTGCCAAAATAAATCTGGCATTCTCACAGAGTCATCATTTAAAAAAAAAACAAGAGTAACAATAATAATAAATAAAGAGAGTACAGAGGAGAGGGCAGACAAGCATTGTTTTTTTCTTCCACTAGTATGACATAGTTTAGAGAGATCAGGCTGCATTCGTTCTGCTAAACATGATATAAGCATGACAATGATAAGAAAAAACTGGAGGCAGGGTTGAGGGAGAGGCTTCCCTGGTAGCTGCAGTTCTGACCCTAATCCTATAAGCTGCTCCAGGCAAGCAGGTGCATGAGGCATCATTTTGAAATCAGTGAGTTCAAGCCAAGCACAAAAGTCTGTCTAGCTGAAGCATCAGCTGCCAACTTCCACTTACCTCCTTCTGCCAGTCTTTCAGATGCAGGTAACACTTAATTGATATGGCCTGAGTTGTGATATCTTAAAAAAATATGATATTTATTCTTTAACTCTGCTTGTGAAATGGAGCCAGTCAGTTTTAAAAGACCAAAATTAATTTTCAGGAGGACCTAAATAAAACCAGTTGTTCTTAATGCAAACCTGGGATTAGTTTGTCATGTTGTCCTGAGCTCCTGGAAATGGAGAGGCTGAGATTCTGCAGCAGGGGGGATTCTTCCATAACATGCATTCCTGTTTTTCAGACCATAGATTTCAGGACATAAACAGTACTATACCAAACTGAACAAACCAGGCCTATAAAATACCAAATGTGACTGAAACAATATTGGGCTTGGCATTAAATGTTTTGTATTTCCTTCCCTTCTGTGAAGGTGATGGTGTGCCTTGCTGCCTATATTCAAAGGGGGAATGGAGGAACTCTTAATGTGATAGTCTGCCTGTCCTGGTAGGATTTCCAAAGAGGAAAAGAAGCAAAACTATTGCTAGTGCTGGTCCAGATGGACTGCTCTGCAATGAAAAAGACAAGGTAGAATGTTGTGCCACCATTTGCATGGCTGTCAGGAATACAATCAAGAGGATGGGGCCACACTCTCCTCAGAGGTGCACAGCAATGGGATAAGAGGCACAGGGCACAAACAGAAACACAGAAACTGAAAGTTCTCTCTGAATATGAGGAAAAACTTACCTACTCTGAGAGTGACAGAGCACTGGTACAGGATGTCCAGAGAGGCTGTGGAGTCTGCTCTGGAGATATTCAAAACCCAGCTTGATGTGATCCTGTGCAACCTGCTTTAGCAGGGAAGTTGGGCTAGATGATCTCCAGAGGTCCTATCAACCCAGGCCATTCTGTGATTCTGAAAATTAAGCCCAAAATAAAGCCAGGACCTCTCAACTGTAAATCCCAGCCAGCATAATAAGAGGTAGATGCTGCCTCTTATTATTAACTGTCCTCTGGATATAGTGCCACCACTACTAGACCAATTTGAATTTTAAGAGATATTCTTGTAGCTGGTTCATATTTTTATTTTCCTTCTGATAAGTCCTACATACTCATTTTGAGGTACACTCAAAAATCCTTCTCTTCCTTATGTTTATATGATTGGATCCTTTCAGATATTCTTTCTGCCCTGTAGCAGTTGTTCTGTGAAGGTCCTGAGCCCTTTGACTCTTCCTTACAAGCCAGATTCTTGCTCCTAATGCTGTTGCACTGGCCTGTTCTGGCCATCTCTGTGCTTAGTTATTTCCCTGCATGCCAGAAAGGTCAAGTCCCTGCTCCACACAGGTGTGGACACGTCCACAACCACCTGTGTCAAAGGCAGGAGTGCCCCAAGGCTTTGCAGGCAGAGGACAAGGGGGCTGTCTCACTGCTCAGGGCAGGATGCAGCCTGTCTTCAGCAATCCAACTCAGCACCTCTGCCTGCTAGCAAAATACTTGGATAAAAATAGACAAAGAGGCCTCCTCACACAAACCTACAGGATTTCTGGGCTCAACCCTGATGCTCAGGACTCAGTGAGAAATTCAAGGTCATATTCACATTGTGTGTAGTTCTGAGAACAAGTCTTTTGTTGTCGATTGAAGCTCAGCCTGAGCTGGGAGGTTAGGAGCTTGGCTGTGGCCGTGTCTTCCTGATGAAAATCCTTGGTTCCTGGCTCATTTTAGTGGATGTGCTCACCTACAACTGAAGGCCATGATAAAATCAATGTAGTTATAAATTGTTTATTTGTCAAACTGAACAATGAAAAATTATTTGTGAATTTGGGATGCACTCACTGAATATTTTTGAGATTTAAAACAATGAGGACTACATTTTGTTGTTTTTTTTTCCTAAGCCCTTTGTCTTTTCCCAGGAACAGGAAAAAATTAAAGCCTGGAGTAATCTATAGATGCTTAGCTCTGCTACTTTTTTTAAAAATGAGCTATGCTGTTTTACTGGCATGTAGAAATACTAATGGAAATACTTACTAAACAAATACACTGGTTTTATTATGAAACAATGAGAAAATGCTGTTAAAATATATGTTTTGTTGCACACTATTATTTTGGCCTCTACATCACTCTAAAAGGGAAGGGGAATTAAAGGCTGAAGTGGGAGATATGTATCCTACTGCTTTGTAAATGAAAAGAAAAATTACATCTGTAGGTCTTGGAATTAAATAGGGATCTGATGTTGTAACACAAATGCAAAAAACCCACCATGTTTCTAGAGAAAAATCCTGTGGAATTAACATGGCACCTTGGCATACAGCTATTACAAGGCACTTAATATGGCATAATTTTAAGGACCACCAGGACATTTGGCCTGCAGCACAGAGGAATTATAATAGCCTCATACAGTAAGCTTTGAAGTGAAATATTATAATAGCCTCATATAGTAAGCTTTGATGTGAAATATTATAATAGCCTCATATGGTAAGCTTGATGTGAATATTGAAGAGCAATACAAAGCATCTGAAAGATTGAAATGCAAAACTAATAGTTTCATTGGAAATGTTTAACATGTATTTCACTTCTCATTGAGAAAGAAAATATTTCAGGTAGGAATTTTGAGTTTTCACTAAATTTCCATTTGAGTAGAAACTGGGAAAAAAATCTCTGAATGTAATGCCTAGGCTCTTCTATGAATCTAGTCCTTTGCTTTTATTGCACATATCTGGAAAAAAAAGACTACAGAACTAATGTTGGTTCCAAGCAAAAAACAGCAAATAACTTACCCTGAAATGAGGAAAGTTTTATTATTTACCAAATACACTGAAAAAATATTTTGGGCATGTCTTTGGAAAAAAAGCTGAGTTTAATTTTTTGGTTCAACAACTAAATCAAATAATCAATTATTTGCACAAACCAACCAATTTGAACATTCCCTTAAATCCTAAAATGGGAGCTAGCTATTGACAGCAAGGAGTTTGGATGAACTTCTCACAGGTGTGAGTCTTATTCCCAGGGAATATTGATTTCTGTTACTTAGTTTTTAGTTTTGAAAAGATGAAAAATTGTTTCCAGCTTGAAACTAAGTCTGTAGGAACAAACTTTTATTCAAGTGCAAATTTCATTTAAGTGCAAATTTTTCCTAATCACATATTACTTAATTTTCTGAAATATGTTTTTAGAAGGCAATGTCAAAAGTACAATTAAATGGTGCAGGACTGAGTCCTAATTGATGGTGACAATAATGAAAATAAATTATTTGCCAGAGGCTTATTTTTCTTTTTTTTTTTTTCCCTCGCTTTTACCTCTCATTATTCTGCTTGGAAACAGACTGTCCTAAAATTATTTGAGTGTCCTGCTGTCAGTATTCAGGCAAACATTTGTCAGAATGTCTTAATACACACTAATATTTTCAGTAGGCTTTTAATAGACCATCTTTATCTCCAGTTCCTTTTAGTCCTAATCTTTAATGTAGGGTCTTGCATCTCTTTTCATGCTTCTCTTTTTATTACCTTTTCAAATATATTCAGAAATCCCCTAATTTGTATCCAGCAATGACTTATGTATTGAAGCATTAAAATGCACATTTAAAAACACTGAAGCTAATGTTGGCAACTGATAAAATACTATTAAAGTTCCTAGTTTGAATATATGTGATTTTAAAAATACAAATTTTTAAAAGAGCTATTTTTATAAAAAGGAAGAAATGTTTTTGAGAAATCCATCTTTTTTCTTCTCATTTTAGAATTAAAAGTCCAGAAGAATTAAGAACAAAACAAAACAAAAAAGTAATGTCCAAAGCTGGGGAGGGAGTGCAGTGAATTTTCATCAGAGTGCTGATTTTTATTTGAGACTTTCAGGATAATAAAGAAAAAATCAATCTTCAATTTTTTTGGAAGCAACATCTAATATTTAGCACCCACACTGTTCTAAATAAACTTAATGGATGTCAGAATCAAAAGAAGAGCCATCTTCACAATGACTCACTCACATTCTAGCTGGGAGTTGTAGCTGGCTCCTTCCTCCTTGGGTTCATGCCCTCTTCAGTGGCAGAGGGCAAGGAGTGAATTCATGACAACTCCTGACTTTGTTATGGCAGCAGAAGGACAGCCAGCAGTGGGGCTCGTGGCTGCAGCAAAGGGGAGAAGCTTTGAATAGCTGGCTTCTGCCTTGAAAAGGAAATGGCAGCTGGGACTGCATGGCAAATAGCTAGGTGTTACAGAGTGTGAGTAGAAGACTGTGTGCATGGTTGTTACAGAATGTGAGGGTGTAATAGAATGCTGCAGATTCTGTGAGTCTTGCATGTGTTGACTTTAATGGTAAACAAGTAATTTGGGCCTGTTGGGAGCAAGGCTAAATGGATGACTTTAGAATACCTGTTGCTTTTCTCTTAGCCATGGCTGTTCTTAATATTTCTCTCTTTCATTTTTTTTTTTACAAAGGCCTGGTATGGGAGGTTTGATCTCTTGCCAGGTAGCCTAGTGGGAATGCTCTGTTCAGTTATGCAAGGAGAATGGATTTGATCCCTACCTCCTGTTACCATGCTCTTAGGAGTACATGTTACAGAAATAAAAGCATTAGCCTGCAGCCACGCTGCTGTGCTGTGCTCCCACACATCTCACGTGGGCAGCCAGGTCAGCCCCACTCAGGACTCTCAGGGCTGGGGGTGCTCTGGCAGTGTGAAAGGAGACAGAGAGTAAAAGAATGTGCATGGAACACTGTCCTCATCTGTGCTCCTCTCCAGGGATTTTCTACTCTTTGTGGTCTATTTTTTTACTGTTGTTTCACTGATATACCTTTATTTCAGAAACGTGTTTTAAGTCAACAAAGATTGTTATGGTGAGCATGCAAAATTGTGTGGATGCATTGTGAAGAATGGCACTTTGAAGTTCACAGCTAAGTCTTCCCAGCAACACTTAAGACAGAGAACTTTGCATCCACCTTTTCCTTACCAGTCAGTTCAAGGTGCATCAGAGACACTAATCAGTGCAGTCCTACAAAGAGGTACCATCCTTACCTGTGCCAGTAATACAAAAGTCATTTTATACTCATGTGTGCACTGAAGAAGCTGCATTTTTATTGTTTATTGGGGAGGCAGCTGTTCCCAGCCTTGCCTGAGAGCTTCAACCTGAGCCCTGTGGGAAACACTGTGGCACGTTGTGCCCTGCAGAACTTACAGTCTGATGGGCAGTGCGGGCACAGGGCATCAGAAGGGCTCTGGCACTCCTGAGGAATAAGTAATGTGATGCTGGTGAGGGATGTTTAAAGTTGTGACTCCACGTTTGAGCAGTAGGCTTGGATGATAGTGGAGAAAGTGTAGAAGAAGGAGGAGTTGAGGAGAAGGAGAAACAAGAGTGGTCAAGAAGGGGTGCAGGTATGGTACTTCTATCAACTTCAGGCTCTAGTTTGTTCCATTGCACTGCATTTTACCCCAAAGCCCCTCTTCTAGGGGTAGAGGAAAGCCACATGTTTGTGAGGAAGTGTGTGGAAAAAGTGTCTCCAGATACCTGAGTCAGAAGAAACTTGTACAAAAGGAAAAGGGGCTGCACTTGGTCCTTGTTTTATCCCTCTGCAGTAAGAATACCTCAGAGCTAATACAGGTATTCATGTTATAGTTAGAGCATCTATATGCCTAGGGGAAATAAAGGTACTTTGTCTTTTACTTTTCACTCCCAAATGACAAAGCACTGTTTAGTTTTGTCTCGTTTCAACATCTTGTGAGCATATACTGATCGTTAGTGTGCACTCAGACGAGGTGCTAATTGTCACCAGACACAGAACAAGGGACAGAGCTCCTTCCTGCCTGTTCTTCTAAGGAAACGCTACAAGCAAAGCATTAGAGTCAGACCCGAAGCAAAATCCGAGCTCCAAACAATTCTAAAGGTTAGGTGAGTTCGACCCCACATCCAACTGCAATAGCAAAACATCCCTCAGATCTGAAAAGCCCCAAAACAAGAGGGATGTCTGGAGTAGGAGCTGATTTGTGTTCTGACCTTGTGCAAAAGCAACTCAGACAGTTCTGCCTGAATGTTTGACAAACGCTGTTCAACAGACTGCAAGAATTTCCAGCACCTTCAAAACACAACCACAGCAGCATTCTGTAGTCTCCTCACCTTTGCTTTCTACATTTTGCCTTCAGGTTCTGAGTTCTATGTTATTAAATTTTGGCATAAAACATAATAATAAATATTAAGCAGCAACATTTTCCATCCTAAAAATATTAAAGATGGAAAAATATTATTGTTTCTCTTCTTCTCGTGAGAAAAGTGAGGCATTGATTACCTACCCAAGGTGACTTTGCTCAGTAAAAGATAACAAAAGAAAGAGCAAGTTAATTTTATATTTTGAAGGTTGAGTGTTTTGGTTTACCCTTTTTTTTATTACTTCAGAAAAAGCACTTTGGTGGGAAAATGCAGCTTCAGAAATGTGAAAATGACTTCAAATACAATGTGAATGTAAAAGGGTTGGCTGCTGCTCACAAATGTGTGCCTGTGACACAACAATAGATGAGTGATCAGCTTCTGTATAGATAATTGCAATGGATCTAGCCTACAGGAAAAAAATGCTTTTATGCAAGAGTTCTGGACAGGGTGGAAACACTTGAATATTGTAGTGATGGGAAAGCTAACAGACAGAAGAAGACTCTTTATAGTAGTGCTCCTTTTGTTGGAGGAGAAAGATACTGTGTGTGACTTTTTGTTGGCTGGAATTGCCAATGCAAGGCAGTGCAGCGTGGGCTTGGTGGTCACAGGTGCCAGACGGATCCCTGAGGGTGGTTCTTGGTGAACTAAAAAGGGTCCTGTCCTCAGGACCACCAAAAATATCCAGTGAAAGGTTATGGAATGTATCCAGTAAACATTTTTCTGGAGAGAGAAGAAACTGTGTGCAGTATTCCACTGGCTGGGAATGAGTCAAGCTGTGCAGCTGGATGGAGACTGGTGCCTTTGCACCTGAACTAAACCCTGTGTCAAGCAGCTGCTCTCCTGATTTGCCTCCAGACTCTTTCTGTGCTGTTGTCCACACCTGCTTGTGCTTGGTTAGACAGGTCTTGTCTGCACAGGAAAGAAGTTTGATACATGACAACACCACCCAGGAGTTCACAACCATTTACAGCCTCTCACCCACTACCAGGGTCTTCCTAGTGCTTTTTCCAGTCCAGTGCTACCCTGCTATTGCTTCTCACCTAGGACTTGCTGTATCCCTGCTGCTCTGCCCACCCAGCCCAAGATCCAGTCTTCCTTTTCTCTCTCTCTGTTAGCTCTGTTTTTGTCCTTTAATGATGGATTTTGCAGACCTGCTGGCTCCTCTTCCTCAGGTTGGCAGGGGGGCATGGGAAGGGTCAGTGTCAGCCTGCCATCACCTCTTGCTCTCTCTTGAACTTTGTAAATGGTTTGAACTGGATTTCACCAAGCAGCAAAAAGCATTTGGCGGGCTTTCTGTCAGCAGTATATAAATAAAAATGGATAAGAATAGATTGGATTGTTGATTCTTACATCCGCTTCCCCATTTTATTTTTGACAGGTCCTGACACCCACACACATGCTCCTTGCTCAGAGAGATCTGATTTTTTTTATCTGCTTTGAGTTTTTGGCAGGATTTTCCATTCCTTGCAGAGAGTTTCAATAGCTCCTATCCTGGTCCTTAGTGCTCAGGCCTTTAGCCCTTATGCTTTCCATACTTATGGGTCTTACCAGGCCCATCATTAAAACATCACAAGGGCAGGAGCTGTACCTCCTGCAGGCTCTGAAACATGGAAGCTGCTGCTGGCTAATGATCTCCTTTGCAACTCCACTGGGTCCAACTTCACTGCCCCCCTTCAGTCTGCGCTTCCCACTGCAAGGGAAGTGGAACCGAGCAAACAATCTGCAACAGGTAATTTCTGTAATGAATTTACCCTTTTCCCTGAGCTAATATGCATGAGTGGGTGCTGATGTCTTCAAGTGCATTCCCTGTTTGAAGAGGTTTGCCTTATTTTTTTCCCCTGTGCACTGCTTTTAATGCTACATATCAATCACAAGTGTTCCCTGGTGCATCCAAAAGCTGGTATTTGCTATTCAAATGGCGTGAAGTTACAACTGTTTACATAAGTTTTGAGAAATTGTTTCTGATCCTGAAGTGGAAAAGCATTCAAATACCTCTGTCATGTGCAGCACGTAGCCCTTTAAAGTGTGGGTTTAATGTTTACAGATGCGCTCTCGCAATTCATTTTTCATGAGCGCTTGTGCTGGGAGACCTTGGTTGCTGGAATGTGTGCACAAAGGGAAGCGTGAAAGCAACACAGTAACAAACTCGTGCAACATTCTTGAAAATTCTGTATTTGTTAAATCAGCTTTTAAATTACCCAGCTGAACAGGAGCAGTGGAGAGGAGTGTGAGACAGAGATCCCCCTTTTGCTTGCCATACTCTATACCAGATGATGTGGAAGCGAAGCAGCCAGGTGCAGAAGTCGGGCTGGAGCTATTAGAGAGTGTCCAAAGGAGGGCCAAGAGGATGATGAGGGGTCTGGAGTGGAAGCCTGTGAGGAGCAGCTGAGGGCACCTGGTCTGCTCAGCTGGGGGAGACCCAGGGAGACCTCACAGTGATGTTCAGCTTTCCTGAGAGGGGAAGAGNGAGCCGCGGGGAGCCGGGGAACGGCTCCGGGAACGGCTCCGGGAACGGCTCTGGAGAGCGGCCGCGGCTCCGGTGGGTGCCCTCCCGCCGGGCCCGAGCCGGGCCTCAGCGAAAGGCTGTGGAGGGGCTGCGGGCTGTCGCGTCTGGAGCCCCGGCAGCTGTTGGGCAGGAGAGCTTGGCAGCGCCTGTTAGGGAGGGACAGCAGGGCTGGAAAATGGTTCGTCGCACTTTTCGTGGGGGCGTTAGGAGGAGCATTGCCTGCAGGTCGGGGGAGGTGATCCTGCCCCTCGGTGGTGGTGAGGGAGTGCTGTGTCCGGTTCCGGGCTCCTCAGGGCGTGTGACACACGGAGCTCCAGCAGAGAGCGACAAAGTTGGTTAAGGGACTGGAGCATCTCTCTTGTGAGGGCAGGCTGAGAGAGCTGGGTCTATTCAGCCTAGAAAAAAGGTTTTCCAGACAGCTTGTGGTGTCTCCCTCACTGGATATTCAAGGAGCATTTGGGTGCAGTCCTGTGCCAGGTACTCTAGGAATTCTGCTTGAGCAAGGGCTTGGAGCAGATGACCTGCTGAGGTCCCTTCCAGCCTGAGCCATTCTGCGATTGTTACGTGGTGCTTCGGTGCTGAGCCATGACATGGATTGGGAGATCTGCCAGGCAGGCGTGGAGCATGGAATTCTCAAGTTGGCTGTGACATACTGGACTCCTGAGCTCCATGCAGTGTTACAGGGAATGGCGAGGGCAATGCCTCTTTTCAGTGTAGATCAGGTACCCTGTAGGGACAGACAGGAGATGCTGCAGCCTGAAGGGAGGAACAAAAAAAAGAAGGAGGTGTCTGAGAGAGACACAGGGCTCTGTGCTGTGTGTTGTGTGATTTTTCCTTAGAAAGTCGACTAATGGCTTGCGATGGGGTTTGAGTGTTTTGTACTATTCCAAGTAGCTGTACTATTTGTAGTACTTTGTACCATTCCCAGGCCAGTAGTTGTGCTGATTGTAATGATTTATCAAATAAAATCATATTGTCAGTGTTTGCAAGTGAGCCCAAATTACTGATGCAATTACTGGAATAAACTACTAGACCTAGCTGTGTACATGAAGAAAGGATGCTGATGGATGTAGGGAACGCTGTGAATTCACATCCAGCAGTGGATGGATGTGAATCACATCCATCAGGTGGTCATTGATAGTATTTATTTTAGTAATCAACAGGAAATCCTATTATAAGGTTCCCCCTTCCTTTGTTTTTTTGTTTGTTTGTTTGTGGGTTGTGTTTTGTTTGGGTTTTTTCTTTTCTTTTTTGGTTATTAAATGCGGTTCAGATATTGGATGGTTGAATAGCACCTGAATTTTCCCAAAGACCTCTTTCCAAAGAGGAGGCTCTTTATCCCTGTGCAGAGGAGGCTCATTGTTGACTCTGTGCAAGTCACAGTGCAGCTCCCAACACGCAGTGTGGGATAATGCTGGGTGTGGTTGTGGCATTTCACGTGACTGAGGCAAATGTCAGCTGGCGGTTCGCTTGGAATGACCTCTTTATTCCATGGAGGCTGCGTGGTGGGTGTTGCTGGCTGTGATGTGCAGAGTGGGCTCACCCATCCTGGAGGCAGAGGTTAGAACTGCCCCCATTCCTTGGCAGTTCCCTGCAGTACANGGAATGGCCTGAAGCTGTGCCAGGGCAGGTTTAGGTAGGGTATTATAAAAAGGTTTTACCCCCAGAGGGTGGCTGGGCACTGGAACAGCTCCCCAGGGCAGTGGGCACAGCACAGCCTGCCAGGGCTCAAGGAGCATTCGGACAACGCTCTCGGGCACACGGTGTGATTGTGGGAATGTCCTGCACAGGGCCAGGAGCTGGACTCGGTGATGCCGGGTCCCTCCAGCCGAGGCCATCCCACCATTCCCTCACTTCCTCTCGGACCGCGGCTCCGCAGGGCCGCCCCGGCCGGGNGACATGGATTGGGAGATCTGCCAGGCAGGCGTGGAGCATGGAATTCTCAAGTTGGCTGTGACATACTGGACTCCTGAGCTCCATGCAGTGTTACAGGGAATGGCGAGGGCAATGCCTCTTTTCAGTGTAGATCAGGTACCCTGTAGGGACAGACAGGAGATGCTGCAGCCTGAAGGGAGGAACAAAAAAAAGAAGGAGGTGTCTGAGAGAGACACAGGGCTCTGTGCTGTGTGTTGTGTGATTTTTCCTTAGAAAGTCGACTAATGGCTTGCGATGGGGTTTGAGTGTTTTGTACTATTCCAAGTAGCTGTACTATTTGTAGTACTTTGTACCATTCCCAGGCCAGTAGTTGTGCTGATTGTAATGATTTATCAAATAAAATCATATTGTCAGTGTTTGCAAGTGAGCCCAAATTACTGATGCAATTACTGGAATAAACTACTAGACCTAGCTGTGTACATGAAGAAAGGATGCTGATGGATGTAGGGAACGCTGTGAATTCACATCCAGCAGTGGATGGATGTGAATCACATCCATCAGGTGGTCATTGATAGTATTTATTTTAGTAATCAACAGGAAATCCTATTATAAGGTTCCCCCTTCCTTTGTTTTTTTGTTTGTTTGTTTGTGGGTTGTGTTTTGTTTGGGTTTTTTCTTTTCTTTTTTGGTTATTAAATGCGGTTCAGATATTGGATGGTTGAATAGCACCTGAATTTTCCCAAAGACCTCTTTCCAAAGAGGAGGCTCTTTATCCCTGTGCAGAGGAGGCTCATTGTTGACTCTGTGCAAGTCACAGTGCAGCTCCCAACACGCAGTGTGGGATAATGCTGGGTGTGGTTGTGGCATTTCACGTGACTGAGGCAAATGTCAGCTGGCGGTTCGCTTGGAATGACCTCTTTATTCCATGGAGGCTGCGTGGTGGGTGTTGCTGGCTGTGATGTGCAGAGTGGGCTCACCCATCCTGGAGGCAGAGGTTAGAACTGCCCCCATTCCTTGGCAGTTCCCTGCAGTACAGAGCCTTCCTGGAGCACTGAAAGGAAGCGGAGCAGAGAGTGCTGCTCTTGCCAGACGCAAGGCCTGGAAGCAAAGTGGCTTTGGCATGTCCTTCTAGAGACTTTTCTGCGTGACAGTTTTCTGGGAATCAGAGGTGCTCCAGTCAACTTGCCCTTGCTTGGACTTTATTTTAGGAAGGTTGGCTGATGAGTTCTCCTGATATTTCATTATGTTTGTCTTGTAGTAAAGCTGGGATGTAGCAGCTGCCCGATACATCTCTGTATTCCTGGGATGCTTTGAATGGGGGGAAACAGCCACACCTCCAGAGCCCTGAGGCAGAAGGGTGCCTGAGGTATGCCTGGAGCAGCACAGGCTGCTATTCTTAGCATCTGCCCTTCTTCTATCATTCCAGATACTTAAACTGAGTTTTAAATCTTCATTCCTTCAGATGCAAAGTGCTGTTCTCTCAGCTCAGGGGTTCTTGGGCCAGAAAACTGAAAGCAGATAATTGCTGGGAACTACTCTTTAATCTGGCTTCTGGGAATACCAAGTGACTGTGGTCACATCAAGCTCAGCTTGGGGAGTGAGAGGGAAGGGTAGAAATTGAGCACTGGGGAAAAATAGTATTGAGGTAATCCTGAAAGCAAGGCAGATTTTTTTTTATAACATTTTTTTTAGATTAAAGGTAATGTGCAGAGGAAGAAGAGGATTATGTCTGAAATTGTTATGTTTCCCATGGCTGTGGTGTAAGAGATTTGAAGGGAATCATTTTTATCACTCAGGAAAGCAATTTCTGTAGCTAATCAGCTCTGCTTAGACTCCCTCACAAGATAACCTTTCCCAGAAAATAGTTCATCCAGGTGTCATTTTTTTTGATTCAGCTTTTCATCAGCTCCTGTCAATCAGGCCACTCTGTAGGGATATTCCTTCTAGCAAATGTGAACAGACTTCAAGAAATTCCTTATTTAGTGAGTTCTCCTCCTGTCATCTTCTAGAACTGCAAGCATTGCCTTTGCTTTTGAATGTATAAAACAGGCAGGAACTGATCTGGTTGCTGGTTTGATTTAGTTGTTTCCTTAACTGAATGTCTAAGGCTTTGTTGTGATACTGCACGTGGAGCCTGGGGGCTGTAAACCCCCAGAGCTTTGGAGCAGAGGGTACTGAATGTGGAGGTTAAAACCAGGACACTGCAAGTTGTGCTTTGTGGCAGTGGTTGGATCTGCAGCTGAGGTACCTCTGCAGGAGGGTGGAGCTGATTTTGCATCAGAAAATTAGAGGGCAAAACTAGCTGGATTTTTTTTTCTTGTTTGGACATGGTGCATTTCTGGAAGTAAGTGTTGCTGTGGTCTGATGGTGAGAAGGAGAAGCTCCAGACATTCTGCAGGAAGCTCTACAGCAGCATTCTGGTTAGCCTGGTTTTGGAATTCCAATGTTTAAGAGAACTTATTGCAGAGAAATGGCTCTCCAGAGGACTTTGCATAGCCAGTGGCTTCTGGGTACTTCAGGCATACAAAACTAAAGTGTCCCATTTAGGAAATCAGAGAAGGAGCTGGACATTTGGGATGGGACTCTCAACTTTAGTTGTGATGTTTGTGGAGTAGGTGTAGCTGAGCTATTTGGTTAGGCTTCCTTTGTAATGAACAGTGATAGGAAGGGAAGGCAGGCAGTCAGCAGAGTGTTTGTGGTCAGGTGTATGTGCTGCCCTGGAATCAGAGCAATTGTTCATTACAGCATCTGTTTGTCTCCATTACTGAGGAGAGCCAAAGGTGGCAGCCACAGAGGGGATTATCTGATTAACTTTAGAGATCAACATCTGTCTGTCAAAATGAGCTTTATGTGTCCAGCTGGAGGAAGTAAATTCCAGCCTGTGCTTAGAGGACAGGGCTTTCTCAGCAAGGTGGTGCAGTGAGGGAGGCTGCCTGTGCTTCACAAACAGAGCTCTGTGCTGAGGGGAAAGGTTGTCCTGAAGACAGTAGTGGCTTGGAGGGGGTCTTAGCTTATGAAGCTGACAGGATTGAAGTGCACCTCTAAATTCTTTGAAGTCTCTACTTTTCAGATTCTCTTAAAATAAAAATGTAATATCATTCTCTCTCTGGAGAGTCAATGTAATTTGTTGTATCTAATCCATCTTTAAATGTCAGGTATTTTGCCAAGGAGTTGCCACATGCTATTGTAAAGCTGGGCTCTGAGATCTCGAATTTTGGTTCCTTCTCTTAAGCCTAGGTGGAATATGCCAGTAGTGACAAACCAACATATGTAAGTGGCTCAGAGTAGTTTTTTGGGTCAGGGGGAGTCTCCAGATTTCACCTATAGTAGCTGCCACAGCTCTTTCTTTCAAAGCAAAGTGTCTGAGCCAAAGGTGTTTTTAACAGACTCTGGCTTCTTGAGAAGGAGGTGCCTTAAATGCTGGGCTCCTGCTTTCAGAAGCAGATTTCTGACAGGCCAGTGCTTTTCTTCAGGTAGTCCTGCTGACTGTCAGGTGCCTCAGTGTCTACTGCTTCTGCTGGGCCATGGTGTGATGTGAGGCTGACTCCTTTTGGAGAGGGTTTGGCTGTTCAGGTCGTCCCCTATCAATGAGCAGTTGTGGGAGCAGCAGGTGCCCTGTAGGATTCATTTTCTACACGGAACTTTTGTTGCTGGTGTTCTTCTGAGGTAATGCTGTACTGTAAGGAGAGGCTGAAAGGTTGAGGTTGAATGAGTATCCTCTAAAGCTGGAGGAGAGGAGCAGAAATGGCTTTTACAGCTGTGGCTAAAGTAACCTTGTGATGTAGATTGGGCCGTGGTGCGCTCCTGCTGCTGAGAGGGAAGGAGAATGATGCCTTCTCAAGTTTTTCACTTTCCTGCACCTGTTGCCAGTTTCTGTGTCTGGGGAACTCCAGCTCCTCTGTTTAATTCACTCCTTGATAGTGGGCAGGGTGGGACAGCTGGAATGGACAGTGTCATTTAGTTCCAGAAATAGCACTGGGAGGCAAAATCCCAGCTGATGCCAAGCACTTCAAAGATGGAGAAACCCCACTCTTGTCTAAAATAGCTACTAGAGGTCTTAAGACCAAAGCAGTAGCATCTACAAAGGAGTTTGAGGGTGCTACTATAGAGACATCTCGTAACATGAGCACCCTGGTGGAGTACAGCCTGCTACAGGGCCTAATTAGGGTCTTGTTAATGCTTTCTTTCATCACTGCCTTCCAGCCTTCAGATGGTGATTAGACCTATTTATAGGGGCAGAGTTCCTTAATATACAGCACAGTGTACTTCTTGCCAATCAAATCAGTAGCATCTGCATCTTTGATTGCTGCCTAATAACATTGTAGAAGATGGTTAATTAAAAAATATAAATAGACCTTTCATCCTCTTTACTTACCAAAGTGCTTTTCTCCTGCCCCCACCTTGCTTCCCCAAAAAAAGAGTAAAGTTGGATTAGCACAGGGACTGTGGTGAACCTCTCATCTCACTGCTGGAAATGCATCCTGCTGTTCTATCCAGGATAGTTACCTCTTGTGTGCTCTGCTGGAGGACTGAATTTCATCCCCTCCCATGAATGTCAGCACAGGGCAGAATGATTGCATGCTGCATAATAATAGACTTGTATGTAGGCTCCTGTGCTGCATTTGAGCAATTTCTAGCTTTTGTTTCAGTGTCTACATCCGTGTGAGTGTGTGCACACACTGCCTTATCCTGCCCTGAACAGCATTTCATATGCAATGGCATATTTTGCTTTTCTAGCTTTTCGAGTCTCTTTTTAAAATACTGTTCTCTGTTTTTGCAGCTTGTAAACTCACAGGAGTGTGCTTGATCTGTGGAGGGCAAGGTGTTAAAAATAACTTTTTATATTCTTATTTTTTCCTTAGTGGAAGGATTTAATTCTGAGGATTTAATTCTGATATTTTGTTGGGATAGCCTCTAGGCAAACCTCCAGAACAATCAAGGTATGACTTGAATATGCTAGCAGGTTTGACCATGGGAAAATGTGTGCCCAGGTAAACATGGTAGAAAGTATTACATGTAAGAAATTATTCTCAGGGAGGAATTTGGGATGACTTCTCGTGGTTAACCAAGTTATGGATGTGACTTTCCTCTGTCAGAGGAGACAGCACTTTCTGCTAAGCTGGGCCCAGAGCCTGTCTACTCCATCTTTTGAATGTGTTTGATCTTAAACCGTGGTTTATTTGTGGTTTGGTCTGTTCCCACTTTGGAACCATACTGGTGGTAGTGGAGTAGTGGTGTGTGGTGAGGGATATGCAGACGTGTTTTATTGCATATTGCTGATCCCTGTGTCCTCACAGGTGGCTACAGGGCATTGATCTTTAATTAGGATCCTACAAAAGAGAGACATAGGGTTAGATATTCCTGTGGGAATTAGAGGCCTCTAGTTCTTGCTGCCTTTCCAGTGCAGTGACAGAAGCAGCAGCACAGTAATTGCTAAAGCAGCCATTGTAGCTTTGAAGTATACACACTGATTTTTTTCAAAGTATTTAATCCCTCTTCTCCCCTGAGCCTGCTCTTTTTAGCTTCTTGAAACATGTTAAGGAAGCAGGTATTGTTGATGGCTTGCCTTATTCTCCCTTTGTTTTCACAGCAAAGTACACGTCTGGTGAGTGCTTGTACACAGCCTTACATTCTGCCTGTGTTAAGGGCAGCTGTGCTATTTGTTTAATATTGCCTTTGTTTATATTCCTTTGAAAAACTAAAATATTTTAAGGTTGTGGTGTTATTTT
>VYZP01064836.1:299-25149 GCA_013400635.1 Hypocryptadius cinnamomeus | reverse complement strand
TATACATGTTTTGCATAAAACTGGGGGGGCAATGCCTACTTTTTTTTCTGGAAGTAGATTTGAAAGGAAGGAGGTGCGTTGGATACCAGCTCCGCAGAGCTATTGCTGCAAATTAGCATGTTTTAAGGAAGGGGACAGGTATAGGGATAAGATTTGTCACCAGGGTCTGTGCTGGCTGAGACTTGCCTGACAAAGGAATTTGATTGATCGTGACTTTGCTTTTCACCTGCACACTTTTTACTAGGAGTTAGAACTTGCAGGAAATAAGGAAATAAAATGCCATCCTTGAAGGCAGGGGAGTGTGATGTTAGTCATCGATACTAGTCATTTACAGTTTTTGCATTATGGGCTATTCAGGCCATTTCCTGAACAAGAAATGTTTCATTAGCTATTTGTTTTCCTTAGCAGTGCTGTAAGGGCATCAGCAGATAATGCAGTTTCTGGCAAAGCTGTTTAGGTGCCTGCCTGTATGATCAGGGGAGAATGATGGCTAAATTTTAATGAAAGAAATTCTATCTGAGCTAAAAAAATACAAATGCTTCAAAATGCTGTTCGGAGTTGACTCCTTATCTTTTAATAAGTCTGCTATGTGCAAATGAGCAATTCCAGTCTCATATGTTGTCTGATGTCTGGATTTTGACTGTTTTCCAGTGGTCTTTGACATTGTGCCAAATATATTCTGAAGGTGTGATGCAGCAGAGCCAGTGCAGCACAGTCCCCTGAAAAAGGAGCAATAGTATAACTTACAGAGCTGAAAGGGGAAAATGGCAATGCCCTAGTGAGATTGCAGCTGAGATTTGGGTGGGTAGAGTGGATATGCTTGATGAGTGAGAAGGAGCAATGGCACAGTCCAGCTCCAGAAGAGTGCCATAAGATGAGTGGTCTGCAGTTGTCAGTGCCTCGGTTGCAAAACTCTTCTCCTCCTACCCCAATGAATCTTAAATTTTTTTCAAAAGTACAAAAGGAATTATGACTTATTTGTACTGCCCGCCTTTGCAGCAGTGAGAGGTCCTAGTCCCTTCAGTACATCCAGCTTTGAAAACTATCAGTATTAAGGCTGTTGTGTAAGACAACTGATGGAATACCAGAAACAGAGGTATTTTCATTACTTCCTAGAATCTGTGTTCTGTGGAGAGATTGCATTTGGTAGTCCTTTTTCTTGATCTGTGGTTTAGCTGGTTATGTTGTTGCAGCTTCTAAAATCTCTTCTTGGAGCTACTGTGTGCTTTCTCAATAGTCTTGTATCAAGACATCATGTAAGTTCATATTGGCTTTTCACTGTCTTTGGGGTATTTTTGAACATATGCAGTGGTCTCTCTGTTCACTGCCATTCAGCTCTACCATTACAAACCAGTCTTTGCCAGAGCTTTGTTCATGTATTTAATAATATGAAGAGTCTCATTTTTGTATTGCCTTAAAACAATGTGATGGAGATTTAGGAACCGGATTTACAATTTCTACTCTGAAAGAGATCCTATAGTGGGAAGTAGTTTCACTTCTTAAGACACTTGGTTGCTTTTTTTTGCAAGAGTAATCTCCCCTCCCCAGGAGACCTGAGTGTGGTGCTCTATTTGTTCTGTGTGTATGGAAAGGAAAGCGGGTCAGATTGTTGTTTCTCTGTGTGTGGACGCAAAGACAGATGTTCTTTTTCTGTTCCTGACATCTTCATAACAGATACATACATTTTCATAAATGTTTTTATTAATATCCACTTAACATTCCAATGTCCTTTTTTCTCTGTGATGTTATATTAACCCAGTTTTTCATTTTACTGCCAATCAGTCTAATTAGGGCATCTCTTCTCTGTTCAGTTTCCTGTAATTTAGCTTTACTTATCAGGTCGGTCAGTACATAAGCAATGGTCTTGCCTGAAACCTTCGCTTATGTAAGGTAGATACTGCTTTCTGAAGTAAGTCATTATAGAGTCTATACCAATACATATATCTCTGTATGGAAAGGGAAATTGATATCAGTCAACTTGATGTTGGAAGAACAGTATCTGCATGGCCTTTTTCCCCAATATAGTTATTTCAGTTACAAAACCGTAAATCATATGTGAAACTAAGTGTTGCAGCTTTGTAGCAGACCAGGAATCTTGTCTGAGACCATAAGAAATACTTCTGATGTGTTGTTTGTATTAATTGTTTAAAGAATTATCATCTGTGGTCAGAAAGAGCTTTCAGTGGCTGTTAATGTCTCAGTATATGACCTGACAATATGAGAATGATACTGGCACAGAAATTATTCTTATTGTGGGACTATTGTGCCCATGCAGAAAACCATAAAAATAGCTGGTGCTTAGAAGGTGATATAATTCTAGTTTCTTTCTCTCTAACATCACTGTCCTGCCTTTATTTGGTGGGGAGAGGAAGCTTAGTAGTTTCCCAGTCAAAAAGGTGTGACACATACCCATTTGTCTCTTTTCAGGATCTTTCCGAGAGAGTATCTTCTTCAACAAATCCATCTTTATTCTCTGGCAGACCTTCAGCAGGTGAGTGTCTTTGATTTAGTCTACCTGTTACACATGGAGCCTGTTCTCACCTTCAGAGCTAATTGTACATTTCCATTCTAGCTGTTCATAGCATAAATACCTGTACTTCCAAGCTGTGTCTGTGGTTTGTAGTTTAGTATAAAAAGGGGTTAACAGTGGCATCGATTAGGGATGAAAGCCTAGAGCATCAGTATTCAAATAGGGATGGAAAGAGACTGTGAAAGAAAACTGTAGTCTGTAAAGAGAACTTTGCTATGAGAAATTTTTCATCTGCTCAATAAATTCTCATCAGTCTCAGCCCATAGGTGACAAGTAGTATTTCTTTCTTTGCGTGAAAGAGTAGTTGTTCAGGAATTTTGAAGTTTATGAAGTCTCTAATGCAATGTGATTATTTACAAATCTGCTGAGCGTTGTCATGAGGAGGGGGGGGGGGGGAACCTAACCCCCCCCCCCCTTCACCCCCAAACCTCAGCCAGCTGGTACACAGAGCTGAGCCATGCAGTGTCACCATGACAGATGTGACCATGGAAGAGGTCATGTGCCAGCAGAATTTGTCTTTGCCTTGTTATTGATTCAACTAAGCAAGGACCTTGAAGTACATTTATCTGAACAGCAGAATTTTGTTATGTAACAGATTAAACAAGAATTTGGAAAAAACAGCTGGAAAAGGGAGAATAGGGAATCTAAGGTGAGTGTGCTGCAGTGCTCAGATGCACAGTGGAGGGAGCAATGAGGTGAGGTGTGCTGGCTGACCTGGGCACCTCTGTGTTCACACTAATGCTGTTGCCAGTGGTGTGTAAAACAGTATTTTAAGCTTCTTTCACCTGTTTCCCTTCTCTAGTGGTGCCTTTTCTGCAGGATAAGAGTAGCATAGTCAGTTCTGGATGTTCAGTTGACACATTAAGTTGAGGTAGTTCAGATGCCCCTCAGAGCCGGAGACTACAGAACAGCAGGAAATGTGGCTTTTGTTGGCTGGTAAAATCACAGGGTAGAAATGATTCCATGTATAAAATAAAAAGGCCAGTTGCCTGAGGTCTGAAAGTGTTTCCACATCTTTTCAGCATGTTCTGCTATCTCATCTTTAATAATCAAGCCATGAAAAAGCGAGCTACTTAACTCCAGAGCTGCAGTCTCCCTGGTGGGCCTGTCTATTAGCCCCCAGTGCTTTGTAAGCTGCTTAATCAGTTCCTAACATTGGTAGTAGATATTTTAGAAGCAAGCAGCAGCTTATCAAGCACCCTGGGGGAGAGAAGGAGGGTAGAAGTCATAATTCATGCATTGATTTTGCACTTTCCTATAACGTGTTTCTTTGTGTTTGTGTTTGCAAGACACCTTCTCTTCCCCTGAGGCGCCCAGGCCCAAACTTATCATATTTAGAGGCAATATAATTTGATTACCATTTCTGCTGGGGTGGGTTAAATTACATTTCCCTTTTAATCTAGCTATATCCTTGTTGTGAGCATGGAGAGGGTTTTCCACATTTCAGACGCTCCAAGTTTGAAATCGGATTGCCTGTTTTTGTCAAAGTGGATCCAGAGTGGAAAAGAGAGGAGGGCCCCATTGAGAGAATTAATCCAATGGTCAGATAAATTCTAGTACCCTTCACAGCCCCTCCCTCCTGTCTGCTTTGCCCCTTACTGCTGCTTTCTCCCAGTTGCTCACCATTTTCCACTGACCTGCAGTTTGTGTGGTTTTAATCCTGAAAGTTTTCCTCCTTTTGATTCCTCTGCTGCCTATTTCCTCATATCCATGGACTGCTTTTGCAGTGTTTCCTGCTGTCATGTAGATTGCATGTGTTTGGGGAATTAACTAAAAGGTTTATTAAAGATTAATGGAAAGATAAGGCATGGTGAGTGAATTAGAAAAGCAGAGAGGGGTAATCTGCAGATATAAGCAACCTTCACCCTGGTTAGTCCCAGCTCAATTCTGATTTGTTTCCTGGCCAAGTTCCCTTTAAAGATCCTAGAAAACATGGTTGTTTCCTACCAAGAAGCTGAGTTTCAAAAATGGGGTTTGAGGGTCTGTTCTTAGTTGCAAAAAGGTTGAAATGCCTGTTTGCCAGTAGATGAAGCAGCTTATAATACTGCTCTAAAATGAAATCCAATATAAATCTCTTTTCAAGCTTAACAAGGGCCTAGATATTATGAGTCTAGCAGAGTGTATACTTGGGTTATCTGGTGGTCTGGGGATGGTTGTCACTTTGGATCCATTTGGATAGGGCTCTAGTGGGGAAGACTTTACTGTGAGGTTAAAAGCAGAGTATAAAAAACCATTGGAACAAAGTGGCCTTACATTTGGAAATTTCCCAAATCCTGGTGAGGCAGTGGTTTTTGCTAGTACTTGTATTGTTAACAAATGCTTGTAGTGCAGATGTGAGTAACCAAAGAGGCAGCAAGTGACAGTCTTTATTTGTATGTACACACAAATGCATACATGGACTCCAGAAGGTTTTTGCTGCAGCCCAAGTCCCCAGGGACTACATTAAAGTTTACAGAAGTCTATCTGTGGGCATTCCTGTGGGGTAGATGTTCTTAGAATCCTGGTGTCAGCAGATGAGATAACTGATGAGGTGTGTTCAGATTGAATAGGCAGAAGCACCAAGTGTGATTTAACAGGCACAAACACCACAGCTTGCCTGTTCTGCCTCATTGGCTGCACTTGTTTGTCTTTGCAACCTCGTGTCATCTGCCCTGTGTCACCCATACCCCTCTGCATCTCTGTTAGGCAGTTTATCCAGGGTTATTCCAGTCAATTAAAGCTTTCAAGAGGGAGATTTCCACTTGGTAGGAAGCAAGTATTCGCTCCTGAATTTGCTGGTGTTAGCAGACATAGTATACTGGAAAAATGGATTAGCCTTATAGATCATGATGTGCTGCTACAGTCCAGGATATTTTCATCCTAAACCTGCTGGAGGTGTGAACTCTCTTCTCTGCTGACATTACTGATACTTTTGTACATGTATGGACAGAGTTCATGCAACAGGAGTTAAAAACTGTCCATTTAGATTTTACAGATGTGATTATGGGGCTGCTTTTATTGAAACTGAGAATTTTTACACTGTTAAATGTTGGTTTGGACTGAAGTTGGCTCAGACGAGAGTCTTGTATTTCTTGTGAAAAGTTATTCTGGCTCCTTACACTACATAACATGTTGATGGGAGCTGTTGAAATAAAAGATGAGAAAGCACTATTGTGTTGATTTCCAAATTCAGATGGTTCATCTGTAGAGAGTTAACTAATGTCTTGCCTCTTTTTTATGTTAAATAGCAAGATACACAAGTATACAAAAATTATTGCAGTGATGCACAGGAAGTTCCACCTGAACATGAGGAAGATTTTACTGTGCAGTGACCATGCATGGGAACCTGTTGCCCAGAGGTTCCCTTTCTGGAGATATTCAAGAACTGCCTGGACACAGTTCTGTGCCACATGCTCTGGGATAACCTTGCTTGAGCAAGGAGGTTGGTCCAGATGACCCACTGTGGGCCCTTTCAGCCTTACACATTCTGTGATTCTGTGATAGTCTTTACTGTAGAAACTCTCTTAATCATGGCAATTATTTCATCCTGGTTATACCAACTCTAAAACATACAGTAAAATGAAAAGGATCCAATAAGGGCAAAAATTACTGGATGTCAAGGATGGAAATTGTGAGCAAGATAGGATATTTAAAAAGATGATAATTTGAAGACTTGTTTATACAGGAACACTCAGGGAAAAATAATGAAGTGACAAAATACGGGAATTTAAAAAGATCAGTTGAATTACTTTAAATCACTGTGTAAATACTGTTATTCAAAATATAAGTGGCTTTCATTTAGTTTATCTCCATTTACTTTGGAAGCAAAGTGACATAAATTGCATTAAGGCCATAATCATTCTGAATGCGTATGTCCATACAGGGATTTAATGTAGTATAATTTATCCATTTTAGCATTGTAGATAAACTAATCTGTTGAAATTTAGTTAAAACATTATTGACTTCAGATCAACTTTCCTGACTACCTGTAGATGAACCTACAAATAATGTGAAGAACAGTGCAGAGAAAGGATGAACAGGAGAGCCCTGTTCTCACAATAATATGGCACAGATCACACAGTGAGTATGAGGGACACATAAAAATCCTTAATGGAAATGCTTCTTTGTAAAATACAGTGAATATGAGGAGTTTAATGCCACAATAGTGTCACTGAGGCCAGAAATGTATCATCTTTGAGAGGATTAAGTATCCATAATGAGAATATCCACAGTTACAGTGCATAAAATAAAGGGATTATAAGATTTCAGACTAGACATACAATACTGAAGGGATTAGGAAGATGTCTCCCCTACTGACAGATCAATGATTTCATCTTCCTCTGACTTTTGGAGCACTGATTACACACAGCACTGATTACAGCTCCTGTGAGCATTTTGGGCTTGCTGAACTGTTGGTCTCACTGCAGCATTCCTCACTGGGAAATCTTTGTGTTTCTGGTAGAACTTTTCTGCATATAAGACTCCCTAACAAGAGTGTGGGCAATAGAAATGAAACAAAAATTCTACGTAATTTGAGCCTACTATATTGTTAGATTAGGATTAGCAAATCTTAGAAGAGCAAAGAAATCATTAGATCTCCTTCACTCCTCCAGGCTTTTAACCCACACTGTACTTTCATTGCACCTCCTAGACAGAAGTGAAGGAGTAGATTAGAGAGCTCTTTCTACTATTTTTATATATGCAAACCTTTAGGTCGATTTAGACAAGTTGTTTCATCAGTCTCAACAATAGCAAAAAATGCAAGATATGGACTTCTTTTGCCTTTTACTTGCTGGTTTTTTCAGAAGTAAAACTTCTTTTCTGATAACTCAGTCCTCATACCATTGCTGATAGATGCTTAGTATAGATTTGTAACATACAGCCTGATGAATTCCAAGCCCATCAGTGGTGGTGTCCCTGGCCAGCAGTTCCTTTTTACTGATACAGTAAAAGGGTGGGATGTAGCATCTAACCCACATAGAACCTGTGCATGTGGCTGTATTGATTGAAAAAAATGGGGTTTGGCTAACATACTTTGGGCTTACTGTAGTTTTAGAAGTATTACTAAATTAGGTACATGACAAACACCCTCCTGCTCTTAGTGTATGTAGCTGAGCCTGTGAAATCATGAGTACAAACTCAGTTACATCAATGAGAGAGTCTGTTGCTGTCATTTGTGTCATTCAGTGATTCAATATAAGCTGTATCATCTTAAGGTTCTGTTTACCAAAGAGGTTTACCTATGTAGCTGTACCAGCAAATTCTTTTAATTTTAGGCGAGCCCTTTTTCTGCTTAAGGGGGGGAGGTGGAAAATGAGAAGGAGAATTAGGTTTTGGGCAGGCCTGGCTATGCTGAGATGACTGAAGAATTGTCTGTCACAGTTCTCTGTGGGAACTGACTGTGCTCAACAACGGCAGCAAAATTCCAGACACATCATCTGTGCCATAGCAGCCACAGTTCAGAGTTCAGCACTGTTGGGAACACATTGATTCACAGCTCCAGCCTCCCAAGCAAGGGTGGACACAGCGTGTGTGACAGAGGTGTAAGTCCTGCAGTGTGTTACTGCAGTGTAATACTACCAGGTAGTTCTCTACATGAACCATGTAAGGATGCATCTTAGACCACAATGGCATAATGTTAATAGCTGTCTTTATGACCTGTGCCTGATTGACAGTGTTCTAAACTAAGTATATTAGCAGAGGAATATGAAAATAGTCCTA
This sequence comes from Hypocryptadius cinnamomeus, assembly GCA_013400635.1. Lineage (NCBI taxonomy): Eukaryota > Metazoa > Chordata > Aves > Passeriformes > Zosteropidae > Hypocryptadius > Hypocryptadius cinnamomeus. Next base: position 16,919 of record VYZP01064836.1, on the reverse strand, counting down.
GGATGGGAAAAACACACAGTATCTGTCTTCATAAGTATTAAAAGATCTGCTAGCAAAGCAACAGTTAAACAGCTTGTCTACTTTCCTGTGGCTGTGGCTCCTTTATCACTGAATCACAGGATGGGTGAGGTTGGAAGCACCACATTGTGTCATCTGGTCCAACCTCCCTGCTCAAGCAGGGTCATCCTAAAGCACCTGGCACATCATTTATTTTTGTCACTCCCTGGAGGTTGCCAGCACTGGGCTGCCTTTCAGCAGAACAGGAAGCTTCGGGTTAGCTGATACTCCCGGTGTGTGTGTAATTCTCAAAGTGCTGACAGCTCTGGTCACAATTAGTGGTAATGGCAGTGATCTTCCTGGCTGTTCCTTTTTACCTCAGCTCTGCTGGGAAAGGGAATTGCTGTCATTCAGAGTGGCTCTCAGGCAGAGAGCATGGCAGAGCCAGCCAGGCTAGGGGATGAAGAGCTGAGTAGGAGCATTTTGGCAGGTGGCTGTCAGGAAGACAAGTTCATCTGAATTAGGTATTGCAGGCAAGTCTAGAGATCTAGCAAGATTGTTAGTAGATATTTTTAATAGTAGGACTGGTTTCAGCACTGCATGAAACCAGAATTTTTAACAGAGTTTATTAAATGCTTAGAGTCCTTTTTAAATACTTGTAGTTCTTTTCCTTGTGAATATGTAATCTAGGCTACTTGGGGTAAGTGTGGCTTTTTAGAATGAAATTCTGTTTAAAATGACCCAGTAGTGGTGCCAGGGATTCACAGGAGCTTTTGAGTTGAGATCTCCAGAGATATTTACATTTTTTTCAGCCTGTAGAAGCAGCAGCAGTAATATAAGTTACCCCTTTTCTGCTGCCTTGTGCTAAACAGGTTTCTTCTGTTATTTTCTGCTGTGCAGAATGAAAAGCCCAGTACTGGAGATGCAGGTTAGCAGTGTGAAAGATTGGGCTCTGAACTCATTGCTCTACTTCAGTTAAAATGATGATTTGGGAGAGCCAGCTGGGTATTGCTTCAGGACTAACATCCTGAAAAAACAGATTTCCCAAGAAATAAAATACTGTCTCAGGGCTACCTGCTTGGATGAGAGAAGAACACTTTTTTTGATTTTTCTTTTACATATACTTTGTACTCACAGAGGGTTTTTCAGAGTAGCCCTAGCCATTTTCTTGGTATGTTGCTTTCTTGTTCTAAAATCCTTCAGAGGACTCCTCCTTAAAATGCCCAGATCCAGTCCTATGCAAGGCAGGAAAGTTTCTAATTTTGTGCTATCACTCATGAAATAACGTCTTGCTCAGTGGGCATGTAGAGTCAGTTAATATCTCTGCATGCAATTGCTTGCTTCATCTTAAAAAAAAAAAAGTATATATATACTCTCTGCCTGAATGCATATTTGCTTCTGTATTTAGAGTCACGTATGTTTTTAAGCTAAGTAATGTGCTTTCTGTTTTCTACCAGCCAAATTCCTGGTACTCTTTCAACCTTGTTTGATTAAAACAGCCTTTAACCTTTGCTTGAATACCTTTTTCTTAAAACAACCTATAATTCATCAGTGCAACAAGATCAGGAGAACTTGGGGTGTGACAAAATTGACATGTAGCTGCCTGGAAACCTTGAGGGAAGGAGAAAGGAGGAAAGATGATTGAAACACAGTGAGTGTGAGTCGTGTTGCAGAGCTGGCAGGGGAGCTGGCACAGGTGATTTCCAGGCATGTTGTTTATACTGAGACAATTCCATCTCCTCTTCACTTGTGTCAGCTTGCATCCAGAGACCTGCTGAAATTTCTGGCATTTCTTCCTTTCAATGAGAAGAGTGGGGGAGGGCTTGGAGGAACCTTGTCGTCCTCTCTCTCCTGCTATAAATTGACTTGAACTGTCACCAGTTTGTTTTTCCTCTCCCCCAGCCAATGTAAAACTCCATCTTCACCTCGCCCCCTGCCTATGCGTGCTTGTCAGAGATTAGCAGTGTTTGTTCTTGACCTTGTATTCCTTCCTCCTCCCAGTGCCTATTTTAGTTAGGGGCTAATTTGTGGAGTATCTGTCTAATAGCAAATTAAAGTGAAACATATTTAGGGGTTTACTCCGGAAGGACTGTGAACAGCAAATGACTCTGCCATCAGCAGAGACTGCCTGATGCAAACAAGTCAGAGGGGGCTTCTGATTTCTGTTTATTCAAATCTCACTCCTTCAGTTTGCTCTGCTTTAGTTTGATTTATTTGGCAGTTGGTTTTGTGAGGTTCTTTTTGTTCTTTGCAGTGTTTATTGCAGTGTTTCCTTTCGGGTTGCTCTCTGCCCTGTGTGGGTGATGAGTTAGTGCAGCACAATGCGCGCTGGTGTCAGCAGTGGGTGAATGGAGTCCCTTGCCTTGTCTGCTCCTGCCCACCCTGCTGCCACCTGTACCACAGGCTGAACAGGCTTTTGGGACAGCGAGGGACCTGTGGATGTAAAGGGAAGAGGAGGGAGAGGGTGGGGTGGTATCACTCTTGCTGTTGGGAGCTGGGATTGTGGCCCGTAGCATGCCTGTCGCAACTGAAGTTACTGCTGTACCCTTTTTTAATTTGTTGTATAGCAGTGCACAGCCACTGGTTGTAGTGTGCATGCACTGATTGTAGTGTGCATGCTATTTAGTAAGAGATCATTCTTCCCTTAAATCACCTGTAATTTAAATAAACAAGACAGGCAGTCTGAAAGAGGTGACTGGGAGTCAAAATGGAGCAAGGAAAGCCAGCTGATTAGTATATTGCACAAAAGATCTGATATCTGCCTCTCTGTAACTTTTACCTTATGATCATCCTTCCTCCTTCCATTTCCTTTTCCTCTGAACTAAAGATTAATTGTGCATTGAAATAATAGCAAGAATTTGTGGTGTTAAGAATCTGGCCAACGGAAGAGAAAAAATCCTCAAGGAAATTAGCAGTCCACAAGCATTGTCTGTTCCCTAGATATAAATGACTGGGAACTTCCCAGCCAGAGAATGTTTTCCCTTTATTTTCTCTGCAACTTGCATTGTCCTTAGCTAAGCATATTGTAGCATGCTTGTTTCCAAGTCTATGTTTTTGTCACAGAAGTCCTGACCCCACTGAAATCTTTGTGGGGCAGAGATTGCATTTGCCATTTCAGTTTTAATGCCCAACTTACATGTTTAATGAATGCAGAAAATATCTGCTTATTATCCAGTAAACAAATAGGGAAACGCAATCATTGTATTTTTCCTTCATCCCAGTCCACTTTTGCTTGTCCTGGCTTGTGACAAAGATTACCTGTGACAGACAAGAGAATTTGTCAGAAAATGGTTTCTGAAATAGATGTTGCAATGTAAGGATAGGAGGTAAAGATCCTGACTGCAGCAAAAGATCGGGGCAGGCATTAGGAACAACTTTCCAGTTGTTCTGAGCACTGGACTTGTGGTATCTCTGTGGTGAGAAGTTTTTAAGCAAGTCAGACAGTCATTTTGGTTGTGCTGGAGGGTGAGGAGCAAACTGGATGTTTCTAAAGGTGTTTTTTCTGGACCTGTTTTCTTGTATCATTGGTAGCTCCTTTAAAAGCGTATTTCTCATCTGTCCTGGAGGTGAAGAAAGATTATTGAATGTTTAGTCCTCCTCCACAAAGCTTCCACTGGTGGGATGTGGAGGGTAGTGAGCATCCAATGGTGAATTGAAGACAGTCTCTTCAGGACATTTTATCTGCCTTTTCATTCAGTCCAGGAAGCCTATTCTCTGTGGTGCTTTAAAGTCCAGGTAAAGCTGGAGCTTAACCTCTGAATTTGTTAGGAAAAGGCGGGATTCGGACTAGCTGTTTCTGGAGAGATAGAAAGAAAAACAACCAATGGGGGCAGAAACCTTTTCTGTAGAGGATGGTGGAAAGCTGTGCACAATTGTTGTCTGCTCCTTCAGATAGCTTCCTTCTGCCAGACATGCCTGTGACATTATTCCTGTGAATTAAAGTACTTTCTATCTCTTCAATTTATGTAATTGGGGATCATGAATGAGTTTCATGTCCACCACCCCTTCTATTTTCTCAGTGCCTCTTGGCTTTTCATGTCTCTTCTGCATCGCGTCAGTGCCTCCTGGCAAATTCTGTCTATGTCTCTCTCAGAGCCAAGTGTGTGTCTGGCCTTGAGAAATAATCATAAATTTTGTTCTGTCAGGAGGAGAGGCCAGGACAATCCAGTTTAGATTTGAACCTGTAGTTCAAGGTGTTTTAGGGATTTCATATCACTTAACCCATACCCTCCAGGCATCACTTGTGTCTGACATGTAGATCAGACTGGAGGAATAAGTGGAGCAGATTGCTCAGTGCTCCAAAAGAAGGTTATGAAGCAAACCTGTGTCTTTAAAGAGAGTGGCTTCTAATAAATGTTATCTGCAGAGAAATACACCAGTCCCTGCATAAGTAGTTAATGTTACTGCTTCAGTGTTGGCTCATAAAACAACTTTATCGCCTCTATGACGATAATGATTAACAAGCTGATTTACAAGGGTGGGGTCACAAAGCCATTTGGCAAATTTAGCTTGTCTCACAGTGGCAGGAATACAGAACCTGAATTTTGCAGTATTTTTACCACTTTACCTGGAATACTTAACCTTGGTGACCAGGCTCTTAGGCAGAGCAGTAGCAGCAGGTTCTCCTTTATGGGGATAATAGCCAGAGTTTCCTCCAGTGCTTCTGATACCTGAGGAAATTGCAGGTCTCAATCTGAGGATTCAGGAGCGCTGGGGACATTTCATGAGTTCCCATCTCAGTGTTTATTCCCTGATCACTTAGCCACAGTGAACTGACAGTGTTTACAGGCACACTGTTATGTGATCCCTCTGGTTGATTGCCCCTTCTGCCAGAGCTAGCATATCATCTACCCAAAGATGTGTGTAGATTTGTCTTCCTACTCTTAAATTCTGGATAGCTTCTGTTAAAATGTCCTTCATCTGTTGATTCTCCATTATCTTGGATCTTAATAAGGGATTCTTTTGTTTAGACTGTGTCAGATTTTTCTTTTATTATCATATGGTGGGAATTACTCGGTGTGGCAAAATAAAAAATTTAAGAATTATTTTAATCCAGAAACACTTTATGTGGTTGTAATATACCATGACACTGTTGAGAATCTAGACTTCTTAACCTTTACAGTTTCTCACATTGAGCAAAATGGTGTATCTGAAGGTTCAGCAAGCTGTATTCCCCTTACTGTCGGTTCTGACAGTCCTAATGTAAGTGATCAAAGGTGTTTATGATCTCCATTCTATGTAAACATCTACTACAGTTTTAGAAGTTGATAAAAATGCACACACAGGGTAGCAGTTTTGATGAGGAGTTTTGAGGAGTTTTGATGACTCTCTCACTCAAATTCACAACATAGACTCCTGCAGGGCTGGAGGTCTTATTCAGTACCTTTTGCTTCTTATCTAGCAATGCTGACAGGAGCCCTGCCCTCAAAACAAACACTCACTGACCTCAGAAATGTCTGAAAACTGTGCTGTTTTTCTTTCCTGTCCAGAAAGTTCATCATATCTGATAGACTTTAATGCTGATTTATGTGGGCATGATGCAAAGTTTGGGTATTTCTGTGGCCCTGATCTTCTAGGTGGGTGGAAGGCTATTGCAGGTGTTACTTGAGCACTGGTGGATTACAGCTAACTCATTTGTCCTTCAGTTTCTACACATCTCTCCCCTAGTTCCTGCTAAAGTTGTTGGGATATTACATCTGTGGAAATGACACAGCCTGAGTTAGGAGGGGTCCTGCATGCTTGCCTGGTCTAATCAATACTTGATTGCTTTTCAAATTAGTTGGTCCCAGCCAGAGGCTTCTATTAATGTCTTTTGTAATTTGAACAACTCTCAGGAGCTGGAACCAACTCTAGTTCTGTAACAGGGTTTTTTCATGCCTAGTTTTTGGCATTGCTCTATTTCCCAAACAGAAAGTTCTTGCAAGTCATGAGTTTAGGTTACCATCTCTGGGTTAAAACTCTCAACAGACTTGAGAAGTTCTGCCACTGTTCCCTTGGCCACTTCTCTAGTTTGGTTTTTAATATGAAAGCATATATTGCAACACCATGTTCAGTACATTGCTCTCCCATGGGACTGGTTTGTGCAGCCCTCCCTCATGCAGGTAAGTAGGTTCTCATACAAGGAGTTTTTGTTGACTGAACAGGGAAGACAAAGTGACTCGACTTCTCTGCTGTGTGTGATGGGGGCTGGGGGTTTGTGCTGCATGGAGGCACAGCTGGGTCTGGGCAGTGGGGCCTTCAGAGGTGGACTTCTGCCAGCACTGTGCTCAGCCCAGGGAGCCAGGATGAGGGATGGAGTCAGAACAGAGCTGGAACTCAGCGTGTGCCAGAGGTGAGGGGACTGCCTCTCCTGCAGTGCAGGGCGGTGCTGTGGGCTCAGAAATGTGCTGTGAAGGTCAGACACAGGGACACTGGTCACAGGCCCCTGGGCAACACCTGCTGCTTCTGAAACTTGTCTGTGAGCAATAGCCCTGTTCTGCACATAGTGGGGCACTCTGGCTTGGTGGATGCTCTGGTCTATGGCCTATGCAGGTGTTGTTCTCTGGGGACAGCTGGCTGTCCATTTGTTTGTGAAAACATCACCTTGATAGAGCAAGGGAACTATGAGTAACTTCCAGTGTTTGAATGAAGGATCAGGAAACCTCTGGGGGTGAGCAGCCCTCCTGACAAATAGTTAAACTTTGACTGATCACACATTGCCCTCATAATCATATTAATGTGATGTATCCAAAGGGACTTCAACTTGTAGCACAGCCACTGCTGCCTTTTATCTTCTGTCTTCCTGGTGAATCAGGAAACACATAACCCAGTGCATGTGTCCTGCCTTCCCACTGCACAAAGACTCTCGCAGCCTTTGCCAATGTTGGCTTGTTTGACAGTCCTTGCATTTTCCCCTCACCTCACTTACTCTGTGCAATTGTTTCTTCAGAATTATACTGCTCTCCAGCTGAACACAAAGATATTCCAAGAAGAAAGTTTGATTTACCTTTATTCATAACATTAACTTGTATGAGAAGCCTTTGTTTCAGAAATCATCTATAATAAGTGTGCCACCACCCTTTCAGCACGTGTTCAGATACTTGTACCCCTTTTGTTTCTCCCATTGCTGCAGACAAGTCTCTGCCTTCCCCTCTTGCTCTTCAGTACAGCTTGAGGTTTCCCAGGCTGGGTTCAGGAGGCTGGGCAGTGGGGCAGGTAGCTGCTCCTGCTGGATTTCCTGGTTTCTCCTTTCTTCCTGGCAGCCCTGGCACCTGCAGCCAGACTCTGGCCAGAGGGATAGTCTGCAGTGTGGGCAGGGAATCTGTATGGGAGGCTCCTCCAAAACACAGCTTGTCCCATTTCAGGTGGAAGATATGTGGCAGTTACTGTAAAAAGCGGTGTTTGCTTTGCTGCTTTAAATTGTAAGTGCTTTGAGGGCAGGGCCTGGCTTTTATGTATGTACATGTGGGTGTGTATTTTTATACAGTTCCTAATGTGACACACACAGGAGCTGCTGTGTGCAAAGCCGTGGCTTTCTGTCTCCTGGAAGCTTAGAGAAATGTTTTTCCTGATCCAGAGAGATGAACAGTGATTCTGATCTGAACACTGGGGCTGTTCAGAGACACAACTTGCTTTGGACTTCTGGACACAACTGTTTTCTCTCTGTTGTCACCAAGTAGTGTACCCCAATGTATTCCAGGTACAGCAGTGATAAACGTGGCCCTGTGTCCACAATGATGTTGGGATGGATTCCTTGACCAGTTATGGAAGAAAAAGCTGCATTGTACCCTCTGCCATTTGCTGACTGGGATGCCATCATTAACCACCTCTCACCCATAGTTTTGACCAATTAAAAAATTGCTTGCTCTGCAAAGAGTTTGGATTAGAAACATACCTTGCTCTTTATGTGTGCTCTAAGTAGAAGACAACCTGAACTCAGCAAAATTTTAATTTCAGCTTGATGTTTTTTTCTTTTTAAGAGACAGGCATATATTTTTAATCCTTTGCCAGGTGTATGCTGAGACATCCCCCATGTTGAAGAGATAAGTCAAGGATGAAAATTTTGGTTTCTGTTCCTTTGGCATACTCTTAACTTAGTTTTATGCTAAATTGCCACACTTGTGAAACGTGATGTGCTTTTCTGCAGCTTGTAGTGTGTGATTTCAGAGTTTTTCTGTTTTGTAAACTTATTTTGTAAACTGAAATGTTCTTAGGAAAGGTTCAGGTCAAAGCTTAGGAGTGATTCCAGCAGTGAGAATGGACGTGTGCTGGATTAGACTGCATGGAGGCTGTGAAGTCTTCGTCACTGAAAGGCTTGAGGAACAGGTACAGCTGTAAAGAGTGATGTAAATATTAGTGTCTCTGCCAAGACAGCCTCTTGAGGTCTTTCTTCTCCTCCCATAATTTCCATGACATCTAGATAATGCATTACATTTGACTATCACACTTCTATTCTTTAATCACTTATGTTTCCTTGAAACTCAAAATCAGATTCTGGCAACAACTGGGAGAACATCCTGGGACTCTTCCATTGTGGTTCTGGGATGTCTAAACTGACCGACTCTGAACCTCTGGCAGCCACAGGAGAAGTTTTAAAACCTTTGATGACATGTTCTGTGCTCCTTTTCCCAAGCCATAAAGCATTCACTGTGAAATTGTTACCACAGAACAGTGAGTAGACAGCAAGTAGACTTGGGACAGCAAATAGAAATTTTCCTCTCTGCTTACCTAGCATAGATGGAGATGAGGATTTTATTCTTATTAGCTACAAACAGGAATGAGAGAAGGCTGCAAGGAAAAATCAGCCTGTGCACAGCCTTGAGGTCTCTGATGAAACAAAATAACACAAAATTTACAGATGCTAAAACCAGTGATAACATCGATTTGATGCTGCATTTTGTCTTCCTCCTGTAATACAGTAAAATGGCCTGTAATTCACATTGCAAAATTGGCATGCGTGGCTCTTTGAAGATATCATCTTCCTTGTATGTCTGCAGTGGCCGGAATAACAAGCCCACCCACTACAGTGCTACAACAAGCCATACAAATAAATAAATAAAGAGGGACAAATAACACCATCTCCTCAGGGCAGCTGCCCACTCCATGTGTCTTGCTTAGGTTGTGAACTCTTCAGCACAGGAAAGCTTTTGTTCCTTGTAGTTTTAAATTCACCCCCAGTGCTTAGGAAGGTAATAGATTATGATAGTTGTGTTTATTACATTATATAAAATGTTACTTCAATTCAGATATTTAACTTTTAAATCATTGCTGGCAGTGACATTAGTTCAGATTTAGAGAGTTTGTTTGCACTGTGTCTTTATCCTGGCATTTTAAGCTGAGCAGTGGCCTGAGGTGACTGCTATAGCATGAAAATTCTGTGGAAAATTTGTATGCATTGTGGTTTATTTATTATCTTTGTATATGTATTTCATCTCTTAGTGCCTCAGTGGGTTTTTGGAGGGTGACTGTAGCCTTGTCACTTGCTGGGTGGCTTCACTGTTTCTTTCTTTCTGTTTGTTGGATATTGTCAACTTCCGTGTCTTCCCTCTGTAAATGTGGAGTCTGCAAGCAAAATATTTCTTCCTTAAAAATGAAAAACAAACCCTAGCCTAGGGGAGCTAAACTAGCTTCTGACCATCTGTTAGAAGGTTAGCAGTATCACTACCTTGAACTGTGGCTTCATTTTCGTATTTCATGCAGCAGCTTCTCTGCATTGTTTATATTGTGGTTGAAGGGGATCTTCCTATACCAGGATGCAATAGGAAAGTCATTTTTCCTCTGACATGAGCAGATGTCCTTTCTGCACTAGTAGCAATAACATTGCTGCTTCCTGTTGTGGCAGGTGTTGTCAGCAGGCTGGAGCTGAAGGCAAAGAAGGGGCACATTTCAGCCTGTGCCATTCACTGCCATCAACACCAGCACTCCCCATGCACCTCCTTTTCCAGTTGTACTTGTTAGTAGTGGCTTTCTTGGCTAGTGGGCAGGAAGTTGCCCTGGAACACAAATTTATTTCCTTACTACCTGGCCTTTGGTTCTCTGTTGTTCTTCTTTGCATTGGTATCTCTGCTTTCTCTATGTTTGGTTACACCTAACGCAAATCACAAGTGGTGTGTTACCATATTTAGGGAAGGGGTGCCTGAACTGAATGTAACACTCATTTAAGTGTAAAACTCCCCACTCTTGGGTTCCAGGGCACAGCCCCATGCAACTCTTCAGCAATTACTGCATTCTTTTTCCTTTTTACTGGAGGTTGCTATCAAATCCCATGACACATTTCTGTCACTAATCTGGCAAGCTGCCATTCAGACCACAGGAAGCCCAGAAGAGAAGAATATACACTCAGGGCCTTATTCCATCTTCATTCTTCCCTACAGCAGCAGAATTCCTTAAAGTCTCTAGAAGTTTGATCTGAATGGAAAGTATTTTGCCTGAATAGCACCCCTTATTGAGACATTGTCTCCAAGTCACAAATTTAGATGAGTGTTGTGCTTAGCAGTTTAAAGTTTGGTCATTTTTTCCACACCAACATGAGGAGTGCTAATCACTTCTCATGGTCTAGCAGGATTCTCTGGGACTTCTTGATTTGAGAGCTGGACACTAAAGGGAACAACAACAACAACAAAAAAAAAAACAAGTTCCTCTTCAAGACTTTACCTAAGAAGTTATTCATTTTGACAAGGAGCAGAACATCATATTTGAATGGTTTTCAGTGGGAAACAGAATCCTACTAAAGGACTAAAGCCAGGACTCTGTTCACAAAATGCATGCAAAACACCTTGTACTTTGAAGGAAAAGAAACAGCCAAAACTGTGATAAGTGCGTAAAAAGTAAGAAGAAGTGAAAATTGTGAGGCAGTATTCATAGCTGTCAGAGATAATGTGGAAGCCTTAGACTCATTTCCTATTTACTTCTTTGTGCCTTATTGGATGAATGCATTGCTGTACTTAAAATGACTACCAATATTTTGTTATTGCCTTGTAGAGATTTACAAATAGATAGTAGTTTTCATGTTTAGATCATTGCTGTTTCAATGACTACTATTATCATTTGTGTTTTCATGGAGCTATCATTATTGGGAAGTAACTTTCCTATTGTTTTAACCAACAGCATGTACCTGCATTTCTGTAGTAATAAGTATTGTCTCAGTCTTTCAGGTCATTCTGGTTATTTCTGGTATTGTCTCAGTCCTTCAGGTCATTCTGGTTATTTCTGGGGGGTTTCATTCAATATTGTCTTCTCATTCCAGGTTATTGAAGGAAAGCTGGCTCCTTTCTTGGGGAAGGTGATCAAATTTGCCACCTCTCATGTGTACAGCTGCAGCCTTTGTAGCCAAAAGGGTTTCATCTGTGAGATTTGCAACAATGGAGAAATCCTTTACCCCTTTGAGGACATTTCCACAAGCAGGTACTCCAGTGTGGTAATGTCAGTCATACATTTTATTTGAGTGTTAAAGCCTGGAGGATTCTCAGCCTCATGACGTTTTATTTGAATAATTAGGGGCTAGATTCCACTAATGCACATTTCTGGGGAGCTACAGTAGATCACTGCTCCAGGGAGGCCACCATCAGCAAATGTGGAAACAAATGAGAAGTGCTACTTCCCAAGGTCCTGTAAGTCTCAGAACAGGTGTTCAGAAAGGGAAGAGCCCCCAGTATCATCACACAGTGTGATTTATCCAAAGCTCTTCTGAGTTTGCAAAGTGTCCTGAAAAGCCAAATGACTTTTCTGGAGTGATCACAGACATCTTTCTGTTCTCTGGTATCACTGGACCCATAATGTACAGGGATTATCCCTTATAAAACAATAACCATCCCTTCTGAAGTGTCTTCCCCATGAAATGTTATGGCTAGTTCTCTGCTCTGTCTGCTTATTCCTCTGTGCCTGTGTACACAAGATTTTTAGGGTTTTTTAAATGATATTGCTATTCTCAGGTGGCAACAAAGGAAGTGTATGTGATCCTAAACTAAACAAAAAACCCCTTTGTTTCAGATCATGTAGAGTACTGGATGTCAGGTCAGGGACAGGAGTCACATGGGAAACCTAGAAGCAAAATGCAGGAAACCAAAGCAGACTTGGCAACACAGCAGTGTTACTACTCTTTTTCAGTAGTGTCTTGGATTTTGAATAAAGGAGATATACTTTCTTCCACCCTTAACAGAAAGACAGTACATCTGACAGCACAGCATTCATCCACAGATAAGTTTTTTGTTTGGCTGTTTCAAATACAGTCATTGTAATTTGTTCTCCAAAGTGTTCATTTGAAAGGGGAAAAAATCAAGGACCCACCTTTGGAAATAATCAGGACCAGCCAATTAAAAGGGTTTGTTAAGAATCTGGTTCCCTTGCATGCACAAAGATCTTAAATTGCAAGTAATCAAGGACTACTCTTAAGGGATTTTCAGTCTGATCTGAGTTTCAGAGGTTGTTTGCACATTGTTTTTCCAGAGTCTTATTCTAAAAAATGTATTGACAAAGCAGTGGATAAAAGCTAAACAAGGTACGTGGCTGGGTTTATAAACAGTTTTTAAGAAAGAATGCATCTAGGGTGCATGGTGAGATAGGCTGAGTTAAAAGACAGACTAAGATGGCATAAAACATAAGATGTCTGTGGAGACTGCATAATAGGTGATTGAAGATATTCCCAAAAGATTAATGAGAATGTGAAGGAACATTTGGGAATACGAGTTTATGTTAAAATTTGATTTGTCTGGGGGATTTTTTGGTCACAAAACCATTATTGGCTGTATATTGTTTCCCTGCCCTTCAGCTGAGATCAGACATACCTTGCAATTACAGAGTTCAAAACCCTCTGGAATCAAATAGAATTTGTCAGCAATTCAAGCCAACAGAAGCTGCTCTAGCTCCTGTGTTTATGTGAGTTAGAAGCCAGAAAGGACTTGTGTTCATGTTTCACAAATGTGAAGTTATGGTTGATGTCATGCCAAAGACAGCAGTCTTTGTTAATGGTTTTAATTAAAACACAATCAGCATGAAAGGTTCTCCAATATTTCTCTTTCCTATTTCATCATTCTGCTTACTGCTTTTGTATTCCTTATAACTAAACCTTGTTTTTATCCCCAGCATTTTTTGTTTCCCTTCCTAGTTAGTTTTCTCATCTCATTACTACACATGCACCTATGTGGAACTAACCAGATTATTTCAGTTCCGTATTTTTGCTCTGGAAGCAAGTTATGCCAATGGAGGAGCTTTTACAGTAAAGCTACTGTGCAGCTCCATCAGCTCCAAAGCAGTGAGGGAGAAGGCCAGGTGGAGGGATTTTGTGTTTGTTTCCATCTCTTGAAGATGAGAGAAGTTTCTGAAGTAGGTGTACTGACCACTACAAGACAAGGTAAGATGAGGAGGCCAGTTAGAGAGATGTACAGAGTAACCTGTGGCAAATGGAATGGCAAGTCCTAAAAGGTCAATTATACCTGAAAATTCTGATAATGTGTTCAGAATTTCATTGTCAGTTGTCATACAGAGCTCTGAGTAAAACAGCTCAGATTTGTGATTTAGTTGTACTGAGTCCACAGTGTACAGAGATAATTGACTACAACTCCCTTTTCTCCATCCTTGTTTTCTGGAATTGCTATGTACAGCACAGTATTCATATTTTGTTCACAATAGTGGACTGCCAGGTACCCTGGCTGAGGCTGGTGACTTGAGGAGGAAAGAGCTGCTGAACTCTGAAGACCATGTTTTTCTTTTTGCATTTTGAATGTTTGTTCACTTTTGAGCTATTAACTCTACCAGCAAACTGGGTTGTTGGGTTAGAAGTATTCAAAAGTGGGAGCATGACATCTTTTGCAAACTTCAGTTCTTTGCTGCATGTTTGAAAAGTGAAGCCTGCTTTTGTGCATGTGTGTATATATATGTATATGTATGTCTGTGTTGAGCTGGCATTTGGATTTTTGGCTACCTTCCTGACCTTTCTTGCTCTTTGGAGAGAAGAGTGACAGCTGTCAGTGTGGCCATTACAATTCCAAGGTGATTCTCAGTTGGCTGTTGACTTTCCATCCTCATGGTCTCTTAGGTCAGCTTTGAGGTGAAGAGATTGTTTCTCTCCAAAATATTCTCAGCAATTTCTGGCACAGTGTTCAGTAGGAATTTATGAAGGATGGGTATTCTTTAGATAGATACAGCTGAGAGAAAAGAGGGCCCCTCTTGAGGGCTGGAGTTTCTCTTTGGCCTGGTTATTTGCTTGAGAGTCATTTTTGTCAGTCCTTGGGCAAACAGAGTGAATACCTGGGTTATGCACTCCTCAGGGTTTGAATACACATATATTACATACCCTTCTCTCACTAATCAGTGTGACACATTCCTTTGTTGGCAAACGGTTCCAAAACAAACACAATCAGTTCACTTAATTAGCGGGTCTGTGGGCTGTGCTTGGCAGGCTCTTTACATCCTGCTCAACAATGCAGCACAACAGTTTGCTGCCTTGAATGTAAGGGTGGGCTCACAAAGTCATAAGCTTTCTAAAGATACATCCTTTCTCTGGCTGTTCTTGGGAGGTGGCCATTCTGCACAGATCTTAATGAAAGCTGTGATTCAGTAGTTAAACAATTTCTTTAAAATTGTCCCATCCTTTTGATGCCTCTTCCAGTCGGTTTGATTCTTCTGTCCCTTATTTCTCTCTTTTCCATCTCACCCATATTTATATAATGCTTAATCAAGGTTCTTTCAAAATTTCACAATTTCGCCTTGTTTTCAAAGGCTTTTAAATCATGAGAGCTATTTAAAGCCTCTTCAATTAATTGCACATTTCACAGACCAAATTTTCAGCTAATGTAAACTCTCAGAGCTCTGCTTTTGCTGGAGTTCTGGCAACTTAAACAAACTGAGCATCTACCTCCTATTTTATTTCTTGGGCTAGATTTGCCCTGGGCTTAAATTTAGTGACTAAACATATAAAATTATCATATTATATCATTTATATTTACAGGTGTTGTGCAATGACTTCAAATATCCTTGACTGTAAATTGGCTTGTTAGAGCTATCCTTGCCCATTAGCAAGCAGGCAGTTCCCCTCAAGTTGCTCTGATTTTGCTTGTTCTTCACTGATGTGGGGAAGAGGTTTTGTTTCTTTCTCCTAACATTAAAAAAAGACCTAACAATCAAACAACAAAAGTGAAGTCTGGGTAGTGGCACTGTTGTCTATAGTAGTGGCTGTATTTGTTTTATAACTTAGAACAATTTTTAATAATTTTCAAATCTTAAGGAATACTGAGAAAATTACCTTTGGAATGAGAATAGAATTTATTAAAACATGTTTTCTCTCCCATCAGATAATTAAGCAATCATGGTTATGATTAAAATTTTGTTACCCATTTAATAAAGTTTTGGTCTTGCCTGTCATCATCCTAATGATTACTTTCACAGGCAATTAAATTTGTTTTGTTTTGCTGGTAAAGTTACTTGCTTGTTAAGAACAATTTAATCCATTCCTTTCCTTTTATGTGCTGACTGTAGATGTAAGAAAAGGAAAAAAGGGGAAAGCTTTGTGTTCATATTCATTTATCAAGGCTAAACTGTTTTCACTTTGTTAATTTGTTCTGCTGATCAGTTAAGACATGTAGACCTTTCAAGATACAAACCAGAAGGCCCGAGTTTAAAATAGACGTGCCACAGAACAGACTTGACTATATCAACCAGCTTGGATGCCTCCATAATCTTTGGCCACCATCCTGATAAGACCTGTGAATGTACTTTGCACATAGTGACAAGGCTCTGGGGCTGTGCAAAGTTACAGCTTACTGTGTTATGGATGCTGTGTCACTGGATAAATGCAACTTTGAGCATTTGGGAGAATGTTCAAGATAGATGTTAGGTGGAGAGACTGAAATATGCAGTACACAGTATTTGCAGGAAATACCTTGGCAAAGGTCAAAGGCATCACTCAAACTACATAATTTTCCCTCTTGCTTTGGTTGGTTTGTCTTTTGCTAGAAAGCCATCCCCCAGGCCCAGCTCACCTGAGTTGTGCCAGTAGTTTAGTACCTAATTTTTGAAACAGCTTAGCCTATCAGATGCTGATAGCTGGTTCAAAGCGCTCTGAAGTGATCTGCTCAGCACTTCTTTGAGGAAATGTAGACACCTAAGTAGATGTTAAGTTCTCTTGGTAATTTAATTTCACCTGAATCTGTCAGAACTGATCAAAATCTTCTGGCCCAGATTGTCTTATTTTTGTTTGTGCAGGGTAGCACAGTAATATTATCTGGAAGATGTAAACAGAAAACAATGAAGTATACCAGCTTTCATCAAGTATTGTCTTTTGCAACTGAATTAGCTTTAGAGGTTGGTTTTACTTGCCTCATGTCACAGTGGTTTTTAACTAGAATGTTCAATCAATGCCATATTAGTGCCAGCTTTCTTCCATTCATTTACCATGTGGGCATCCCTCCCTAGGCAGGCTACTTGCATTGGTTCCTAGGCAACTGGAATAATATTGGTGCACGTGTGTGTCAGGCATTGATTGCCTTTGGGGCTTTTTTTGTATTGTAAGTGAACACGGGCTAGTCCTTTTTCTTTATGTTCTGCTAAAGGCTCAGGGTTTGAAGGGCCTGTCTATGATATTCACAGCTGAGCAATTCAGAAATGCCTGCAGACAGGCACATGTGCATAGTGTGGGATGGTGATCATGCT
>VYZP01064835.1:481-25386 GCA_013400635.1 Hypocryptadius cinnamomeus | reverse complement strand
ATGTAGTAAAAGGTTTGAGAATTTCAAAGAACATCACAGTAGCACTAGGTTTTGTTGGTTTTTTATTAGGGATAATAGTTTCAAAAAGATGCTTCCTCATACTTTTCTTATGAATTTATATGTTTTCTATTCAAACCCTTGGTGTTCTCTCTTCCTGCTTTTTGATCAGAGTAACCATTCCGTATCTCAGTTTTCTGGCTTCAAAAAGATCACAAGACTCACACAAGAATCTAACAAAGCTTCACCTACCAAAATTCTTAAGTGTTTTGCTTTCCCTATACTTTAGGAGCAATGTGCAGGTAAACTAGAAGGCATCAGAAATAACCATGTTCTGAGCAAGACTGAGAGTTTAATGACAGGAAGTTCAGGACATGACCAGCCCTTATTGGGCTCAGGCTTGATTATGATACTGAATGATCTTTGCTTTCTACGTGGCATGACTTCTGCTGTGCAACTTCTTCATGCAGGGATATTATTAAAATGTAGGTTATTGCAGCTAATTTATCTTGGTTTGCTCTTCTTCTTCTTGCAGATTCATTTGTTTAAGTGTGGTATGGCTTTCTGGATACTTCCAACACCAGCAGATGTTGCTCAAGTGAGAAGTTTTACTCCTCAGATCCATCTGTTGGGTTCCCTGGGGATGCTTCTCTTACTAGTATTTCCAGGAAAGCAGGCTGACGGCTGGCTCCACAATCCTCAGCCAAGAAGTTCCCTTTGCTGCTTTTCATCTAGTCCCTTTCTTCTGACACATCCAGTTTTGGTGGGCTATAAGGAGACAGGCCTCCTCTGAAAGAGCTACTGAGTTTGCTTGATACACTCATGCAATCACACTGTGTCAAAGTACAATGAGAAGCAAAGGAATGTTGGCAAGAGAACATCATGTATAAGCTATGATTAAGACATTAACAGAACCATTATTTATTACTCAATTTTCTATCACAGCAACCAAGATCAAAGGTTTTGTCTTTTATTCCCCTAGGAAAACCTTATCTGGATCAAGTTGAGTCATACTATTCAGTTTTTTTTTGCAGAACTCTCTCCTACGTGGGCTTTTCATGAACTTGCAAATGTACTTTCTTCAGCTCAGCCCTCTATGACCGTCTCCCCTCCATTCGCCACCTAAATCATTTATGCAGAATCTGGATTTTATTGCTTACTGTTTCACTTGGAGCCATGAGAAACCCATTTGTCTTTGAAAAGCTTAATTTCATTTCAAAGTCATTTAAAATATGTCAGTTTAGAGCTGCTCTGGTTTTAATTTTTTTTTTCCTTTGGTTTCAATATAATGCCATTTTTATATTTTACTTGAACAATTGAAAAGGATTATGTACTGTGAAATATGAAATTATATACTAAGAGTGTCGTTGTCACAGGAAGAGTTTGTTTCCACTGCAGTGACTAGCAATTCACTCTGGGTCTGTGTACAAGTGCTGCAGTAGCCACTGTGGGAACTGAGTCCTGCAACTAAGCAGAAGTGCCCATGCAGGGTGGTGCATGCAGTTGCTTGTGGTCTGAGCCAGCTGGACATTATCCAGACTGGTCTGGGTATCAGGTAGCTGCACTAACCAAGAGCTCACAGCTGTGTTGATAAGTCCTGCAGAGAGAACAGTTATGGTAAATGCACACAGAGTGTCACACTGTCACGGTTTCAGTTTTCATATCAGAGCTGGCCTGCAGCCTGGTAGCTCAAAGTGTAAGAGCAGGCAAGCAGCTCTCACACCCATCCATACAGATATAATCCCTGAGGTATGCATAAGGTCTTTTAATATTCCAGAGAGAATGTCAGTTCCAAAATGCTCTGTTTTCTCTGGGTTCTCAGTGCTCTCTGTTAGATGAAATTCCACCTCCACCCTGATGCGTGCCCAGACGTCTATGCCTCAGTTTGGACAGGCAAGGCTGACAGCTCTTGTGTTGCTTGATGGGAAAGCAGCACCTGGAAGAAGAGCAGCAGGTTCTTATTAAAAATAAATTTCTTTTTAAAAAATTAACTACTTATGTGGGAGCCTCAACTTAGGCTTCCTTGGCACTCCAACCAACCACAGCTCCTCATTCAAGGCAGCACTTCATCTTTTGAATCTTTTTGTACCCTATTGTATAACAAAAGACTGGGATGTCTCATACTTTCATCTTATGCAGACTGGGATTTAATAGACACTAGATAAAATTTTGCAGGAGACTAAAACATGCTAGCCCTGTTAGGATGAGGTGGCACTGGGAACTGCAGCAATTTCCTGGCTATATCCCATTTGCTCAGCCCCATTATGTTACTTAAGTGTCATGCAGGAGCTGTGTTGGTCCTGTCCTGCACAGCTGGTGCCACTTCTCTCTTTTTCTGCCCATTTTTTTTTCTGCCCTGCCTTGTGTCTCCTCTGAAGGGTGAAAGGGAGGAAACAACACCCATGAGCTCTACATCCCATCTCCTCAGACCTCATTCCTACCCATGGAGCCTCATAGCACAAAAAGGACGGCACAGCATGCTTTAAAAGAAGGTGAGGAGATCACAAACAAACATGGAAGCTGTGGGAACAGAGCCTTGAATGTTCATACTGGTACAGTCTGTACTGGGGCTAGCCTTCACTCATACATATCTTTGTAGTACTTCTTGGGAGCCTTTATTTGCCAGCGTGAGAGATGAGATAATAAGCACTTGGAGACATGTTAAAGTGATGTTGATCAGCTCACAGCAGCAGAATATCAGGGACAATCTTTCCAAACATACAAGGCTATACCATGAGAGCCTACCCTAGCGTTTGGTCTCATCTTTTTTGGTTTTTTTTATTATAACATGCAGAAGTGAAAGAGATGCTTAACCACAGCAGCAGAGGGGAAGTCAGACAAGAGTGAAGAGCCATCATTTATACAATCCAACCCAGAAACAGAAATGACACAACAGCAGAGCAAAAGAAAAGTGCATATCTGAGAGCCTGTACATAGAATGCCAGTACTAATGATAACCTAGGCTACCTGAAAGGACAGGAAAGTCCAGACATCCCCTTACTTATACTTCATATCACAGAGCATATGACTCAGTTAGGATGGAGAAAATATTTAGTGTTGTTTAGAGGGCAATGAGAATGAGGCAATCATCAAACTCCTCAAGCTCCTCCAGAAGTGAGACTTTAAAAACACAGAGCAGAAGACACAAGACATGCACAGAAAGCAGAAAAAACCAGATTGAACCATTTTCAATTTTTAAGACATTTAATCAAATTCTACCACCAGAATTTCATCCTACCTCATCCTGCAAAGTAATCTTCATGAACAGATGTCTCTGACTTCAGTCTCCTTTGAGGATGAGGGGCCCAGAGAGCAACCAGAATCCACAGCATTTGATGTGTGCCCACTGTGCACACTTCATCTATTGTTCTGTTCAGCTTGTAAATTGAAATCAACAGTCCTCATAAAAAATGCCCTCCTATGACATAGGTTCCACGAGCATTGGCAGGTAATCTGGGACTGAGAAACTCTGGCCATTAATTTCAGATGGAGATATCTGCGGCTGAGCTTCTGAATCTGCATGGAGACAACTGGATAAATGAAGTGTGTTGGTGATTTTAAACTCTCCATGAAAATACTTCAGACTCAGTCTGAGTATGAACTAACATCTTTTCAGCCAAGTACAGAAACCTTTTGGCACTAGCACATCATTGTAATGCTGTTGGATATGCTCATCAGAAAATATAGCACAAAGTTGAGTGTATCACTATTTTGGTAGAATCCAATTTTACTGAAAGAACAGGTTCCAGTGAAGTTTCAACACCCAGAAAAGCTTTAGGAACTTAAGGATGCAGTTCTGTGTATCCCTGGGGTGAACAAGATATTTGGTTTATCAGCATTTTGTTTGGGCCCACTTATTTTCTTTTACTTTCTCCTTTCTCTGTTTTTCTATGGCATCAGTGGATTACTTCTGCAGTCATGGATATTTTAGCACAAGATGCCTGCTCTTATGGCAGAAAATTCAATACACAGGATTTACCATAAAATTAGCATTTATCTAGCATGATTCTGTGGGTACCACTATGGTACCATGTCAGTAGTCTTGGATTTCTACCAGACTATGACAGAGAGGAGGACTGTGTTAGAAAGTTCCAGCTTTGCTGAATCAGTGTGGAGTATAGGTGGAATAAATATCACTCACCTTGCCGTCACACCAAAATACCTATCCACTACACCTGAAATTGTGCCAGGTTGCCAAACATTGGGAGAGGCAATAATACTGTGCTGACAGCAAATAGGGCTGTATTGCTGCACCCTTGGGGAGTGAATCTGGAAAGTCTGGCTCATACTAGCAAGGCATCTAACAAACACACAGCCAAACAGGAGCAGTTCCCTTCACTGACAGTACTCGTATCCACAAAGCTAACCTGGTGCTGAAGTCTTCTGCCATGTCAGGTTTTGAGATGGGATAGAGTCCCTATCTCCCAAACTCACTATGACCCAGTGCACAGCACCACATGGGATAGGCCGTGAGGACGCTGCAAATGCATTAGCTCAAGTAACAGCCACTGTACTACAGCCACACAACATCCATTTCTAGCCAGCCCCCTCCATGCCTTCACCTTTTTATATATCAAACCTACATGCTGGACACAACTACTTGGGTCACCCCACATCTGCCCAGCCCACTCTGCCTGGTGCTAGGATCACTACCGGAGAGAGGGACAAGAACAGAGCATTTGAAAGACACTGATGTACCAATAAGGAAACCTGAATTGGTGGTCAAATCAATGAGGCTAATGCTTATTTCATGCATCTTTCCAGGCATGTATCCACAGCAACAGTTCACATCCCAGTTCACAATAGGGATATTACAGCTAGCACTATTGCCAGAAAAATACTGCATCTTTTATTTACTGTTCTTTTATTAGAGAGATGTGCCAAACCAAAATCAGAGTCATGGCTTTCATCAAGGCAAAGTTGAAAGTTGGCTCTCATCAGGCAAGTGTGTATCAGGTTATGAGCCTAATCAAAAGGTCATCATCCCTTTCTCCAAGAAAGTAACTTCTGGATCATTACATTTAATTCCTAAAATGCAAAATTCTTAAAGAAATTAGGGATTTTTTTTTTTCTCATGGGGTTAATAAAAATCATATGACATATCTTGGATTTTAATTTAGGTGCATGATCATATGAGTGATTAAGCAAACAGAAAATTAAAGTAGAACAAATAATACCCCCCCCCCCCGCTCAATTTACCACTCTAGAAAATAAAATTGAGTAAAAAGTAACAAGAGTTCACTGGAAATAAATCTTGTAGACAATCCTAGATATTAAAATCCCAATATACCATATCTCCTCTGTTTTCATCATGCATAAGTTTCACAATGCCACCAATGTTGGGAACAAAGTGTTGGAAACAAAGCCCTCCAATGACTTGAAGCTGGCACGGAAAATGAAGCAGTGGGGGAGTCCTGAGCCACTGGTCCTGAATGCAGGGCTGTCTTCAGCACACAGGTCCAGTATTGGCAAGTAAAAGACACACCACAGATCCACCGGCTTGTAAACACTGCTTTAGGGTGCTCAAAATCATAGCCAAGTGATGGGGAGCATCGAATTGATGCAAAGTCATTTTGGCAGCTCAAGTTTATTGAAACATTTCCAAAAGGACAACCTTTCCCTAGCAGACTGAATAGTGGTATGAGCATTGTTTCTCTGTCATCCATCATAACATTGAGGCAAATGAAGCAATTTGAGGAACAGCAACAAGCATTATCTGGAAGAGAGGTTTTTTAGAGAAAGGTTAAAAGAGCTTAATACATCCAGTTTTGTTAAAGCAGAGGTAGATGGAGGCATGTCTCCAGCCAGCAAATACTTAAGTAATGCAAACCTTAAAGATGGAAAGGAAATACTTGGGCTTATATATATGGGAACAAGTAGGAATAAATGAAAAGAGGTGGGGATGGACTGAATATCAGAAAACCTTGTTGGCAGTGAAGAGCAGAGCCTGTGCAAAATTTCCAGGGGAATTTTTTATGTTATTTAAAAATAATTTGAAAAATACTAATAAACAAGGAGTAAGCCTCTTCTAGCAGAAGAGTTGATTGGATTATACAACAGCCTCTTCTATTCCCATTTCTTCTTTTGCTTGGTTTATCATCTACCAATTAACAATGTACAACATTTGGTAAAAGCAAAAAAAGTAACCTAAGGCACATTCATGACAGAAATCTCAGTGCTGATTTAAGAGAGTTTATGTGCTCCCAGATCCTGAGAAATTGACCCCACAAAAATGTCTCATTTATTTGAGTGCAACATCATTTGGATTTGATCCATGTCCCACAGAAGAGGTAATTCCCTGCAGGAGAGACAAGGTGGTTCAAACAATGGATTATTGCTTTTGTAGTCTGTCAGGCAGATAATCTCTAGTGAGTACCAGCAGTTGAAAAGGTTACAGCTTCTAACTAACCAGACTGACACTCTCCCAGAATTTTCAGCTTCCATATCAAGGTGGCAGAAACCACATATCTGTATTTTAGCATTTCTGGTTCCTTGCCCAGGAAGAAAAAAAAAAACCAAAACCAAACTATAAACTATCAACAAAGGTATCTTACATGATATTTGAATGCCAGCACTTTGGTGTGCTTAGGAGGAATACTTTAAACTACCACAGCTTAGAAAATGCAGCAGTCTTTAGGTACAAAATTTTTCACTCAGGGTGGACGGACCACCACACTCTTCTGGTGTTAAGTTGTTAAGTTTACCCTGTTCTAGCAGTCATGTTAGCAAAGCTGACAGTGGCTGCAGGAATCAGAGTACAGCTTTCCATCTCAAAGTCTTTCTGATGTGTTCTCCTGTAGAACAGGGCATTCCTTCATCTGATGAGTCAGCTGTTGAACTTTAGTGCCTAAGTATTTATGTAATTTCTGTTTATTAACACAAATACACTTCCATAAGAACTATATTGTCTTGTCATAGTGTATTATAAGAAGATTTTTTTTCTAGGATAGAAATTGTTTTCTAAACTGTTCAACATGCTCAAGCAACACTGCAGTATCCAAATGTTGGTATTTATATGCACCGCATGTATAAATGAAACAACTTAAAGAGCCTCAAATATGTATGAAATAATATAACCCAGATTAAAGCAGAAATGAATTAATGGAATGCTTTTTTGCTTTATCATTTACAGACATTGGACCATATTGTATTGGTTTTTCCTGCACAGAAAACAGTGGGAGTTCTGGACAAAGATGAAAGGGAGAGTATGTACTGTGAGCTGTTTGTTTTCTACTCATAATATCTTTTTCAAAAGACATTCTGTATTTAGAACAAATAAAAACTGCCCATATTTTAATGTGAAAGGTTGAAGATTCATAGGTACCATAACAGTAGGACTCATAGTTCTTTTCTCATTTATATCATGGCAGATTTTGCCATGCTTATATCTTAGCTTTGTTAGAGTTCCCATTCATTTTAGTGGGTAGGACGCTCTACAGCATGAATTATGAGAAAGTCTGGCTGCTTGGTTGTGCAATAGTGGATTTGAAATACGAGAAATAGAAATTAGCTGACTTTTTTTCCCAGAAGAGTAATGCACGTTCAGCAGAAGCCCAGCAAGGAAGGTAAAATCAAAATCCTACAGGGTCCACTGTAATAGGAAAGCATCACTAACTGCTGTTTATCTTTCTGAGTTCTTAGGTTTGATTGTGCTCTTTGATGTACATACCTAACCCCCACAGAAGTCAACATGTGGGCTTTTGCTCACAGCAGTGATCAACCTTTATATTTACTGTGGTTTGGGTGGTTCTGAGAAATAGGAACAGAGATTCATGCTCATAAATCACTGATTTGTATAAACCCATTTTCAATGCACTAGTCAAAAAGTTACGCAAGTTTGAAAGATTAGTAATTACACAGAAGCCTTGGTTCCTCCTCACATGTCTTCTGGAAACAATCACTATTGCTGGCAAAGGTTTCGACCCAGTGCTTCTAACATTCCATTTCTCCCTTGAAGATAAACCTAGCTGATGCTGTAGCCATAGTTCAACAAAACAACCACCTCCAGACTTTCAAGGTGTCTTAAGGGAGTTTTAACAATAAAGAACAGCGTTATGCTATGACTGTGTAAGAGCCATAACAAATGTTACTATTTTTAGTCAGGCTGTTAGTCAGTCCCTTAGAGACTCTGGCTCTATTACACTACCAAGATCGGTTATACTGTTGTGACAGATGAAACTCAGTGATGTGTTCACTTCAAATCCAGTGTGACGTGTTGATCAGGTGGTGAAATGAGCAGTTGAGAACGGCACGTGGGTGCATACAAGTTTTTATTCTAAAAGCTAACGCAGTTCTTCACTGAGCAGACCGTACTACAGACTTTTGCTCCCGACACTTTATCCAAGACGACTTTGAGACTATCAGTCCTGGAGAGATGATACCCAGTTCACATCTCTTACTGGGAGCATCGCCTCATGGCACACCTGGTATCACAGCTTCTGTCAGCGCTGGTTCCACAGACCCATTTCCCAGTGTAACCTCCACTTGACACCAACATCATACGTATAACAATGCGTCTTCTCCCCCACTACAAATACACTCCAGGCGTTCCCAAAGGCCTTACGGTGTCACATGTGTCACCCAAACAGACACTGACAGGTACACGTCTTCCCTCAAGAGCGGCAGACGCGTGGTGTCACGCCCTAGCTCCAGCACAGGCTCTCACTGCGCCTCTGAGGCATGCAAACCCTCCCAGTCCTCCGCTTCTGCTGCGGCCGAGGCTGCTGTGCCGATAGGACCGGCCCAGCCCAGCAGCTGAGGAAGGGAGAATTCCCTCAGGGTGAAGCTATCGAAACCCCCTGCTGCACAACGCTCCGGGCCGCCAGCTGGGAACATAAGGCGCGGGAAAAGGACAGCAGCACCGCAGAGAAACGCCCCCGTCTCTCCTGCGAGGCCGCGGACAGCACAATCTCCCCGCCCGCCGCCATCTTGGAAGCGGCCGGGAGAAGCCCCGACGGCCTCGGCAGGGAAACAACAGCGCCCCCCGGCCCGCCCAGGGACCGGGAGGAGAGAGCGCTAAAGAGGCGGAGTGACCCCGCCGCGAACAGGCGGCGCTTACAGCAGATCTNCCTTCCCTTTCTTGTCCTCCTTCCCCCCGCTCCTCCTCTTCTTCCTCCCATGGCGGTGGGGCCGTTGACGGCCGCGGCCCGCGCCCGCTCCCCGGCGGCGGGGTGGGGGGGCGGCTGGGGAGGCGCCCGGGGTCGCCGTCCCTTGTCCCGCATCCCGCCGGCTCTGCTATCCCGCCGGCTCCCGCATCCCGCCGCTCCCGCTGCCCTGGGTGTGCGGCGAGTCGCGGCGCTGCCTCCCCCGCCNGTCTTCCCTCAAGAGCGGCAGACGCGTGGTGTCACGCCCTAGCTCCAGCACAGGCTCTCACTGCGCCTCTGAGGCATGCAAACCCTCCCAGTCCTCCGCTTCTGCTGCGGCCGAGGCTGCTGTGCCGATAGGACCGGCCCAGCCCAGCAGCTGAGGAAGGGAGAATTCCCTCAGGGTGAAGCTATCGAAACCCCCTGCTGCACAACGCTCCGGGCCGCCAGCTGGGAACATAAGGCGCGGGAAAAGGACAGCAGCACCGCAGAGAAACGCCCCCGTCTCTCCTGCGAGGCCGCGGACAGCACAATCTCCCCGCCCGCCGCCATCTTGGAAGCGGCCGGGAGAAGCCCCGACGGCCTCGGCAGGGAAACAACAGCGCCCCCCGGCCCGCCCAGGGACCGGGAGGAGAGAGCGCTAAAGAGGCGGAGTGACCCCGCCGCGAACAGCCGGCGCTTACAGCAGACCTAAAATCGCATTTGAAAAAGCTAAAAAAAAAAACTTAGAAATAAATAATAATAATAAACAATTAAACCAAAGCGACCTAAGCGGCAACCCCGTGGCCAGAGCAGGCGGGGCCAGCAGAGGGGCGCCCTGCCCGCACTTAAAATGGCACCTGTTCTCCGCCTTCGCGCGGCAGGGGCGTGGCCTCTTCAGGGGGCGTGGCGGTCTGTGACACGCGCGTCAGGAGCCGCAGCGCGCGCTCGCGGGGGTGTCCGCCTCGCCCCTCNGCTGCCGGAGTGCGGGTGTGTGTCCGTGTCCGTGTCTGTGTCCGTGTGTGTGTCGCTGACGTTTCGCGGGGGTTTCTCCTCCCTGACAGCAGCGGGGACAGGGATGGAGCTGGAGCTGCCCTTTAAATAGGGAAAAGGGAAATAAATAAATAAATAAAATAGGAGGCTTTCTCGCGTTGAGCTGGTTTCCCTGCGGCAGGCTTCCAGCAGGAGACGAAGCCAAGCCAGACAGGCTGGCAAAGCTGTATGAGAAAGGGCAGAAATGCACGCTTTTGCACGGGTTGGATTTTGATCCCTCACCAAGTGACAGTGGGACACCCCTTTTCCTGCCCCAAACTTTTGACAGGTTTGCGGAGTCGTTGGCGTTTTCTCTAAACTTTATAAAAGTCCCTGTCTGACTTTCCCTAACTTGTAGTGTCTGTGATTTTGGCGTGAAGTCTTTTCATTGTGGTTTAGCAAGGAAAAAAAGCCCCGAGCGAAACACCTAAGCATAATCTGTAGCATTGCTGAGAACAGCTTTCAAGCATTTCCAAGGTGCAGACTTGAAGTCTACTTGAAAGCATGGCTGTGTGGCAGCATGAAAAGCAGCAGGTAAATATAATATATTACTAAAGTAGGTGCAACAGATTTACTTTGGCTGGACAGGAGAATTTGCTTTTCAGGCAAGTTGCTGCACCAGAGGAGGGAGGAAATTGAGGTCTGACAGGAAGAAAGGGAGTAAGAATAAAAAAGAGTATGGAATAGGACCTTAGTAAGGAGAGTCTAGTCGTATGCCTAGACCAGACTTGAGGGAAGAAATACATACTAATAAGGCATGTATAAAAAAAAAAAGTTTCTAGTAGCTTCTTTTTACAAATATGAGTATGTTGATATTAAGGTGATTAAAAACCCAAATCAGTTGTTGCACAGCCACTCTTGTTCACTTGACTGTCTACAGGGAATGTAAATATTCAGAAAACAGCGTGAATATGATCCCATATCCTTAGAGAGATTAGAATGTGTAAGTTTGTCAATGTGGCCTGTAGTGTCTTGAGGTACTAAAAGAGTTCAAATGCTTGAGAAATTTCTATTTTTAACTCTTATTGTGATTGCATTCCTTCACAGGTAATAAGGTATATGTGTTTATAAGCTTTGTCAGTGATGTCATATACTGGTATGATGGAATTGATTCATACCCTAAAAGTTGTGACAGCTGGGGCCATGGTCTGGTTGGTTCATTTGTGAAGAAGATACTGGGTTTTTTTCTCTATGGACTTTCTTGGCATTCCTAAATAAACAAGGGCAGTTTTAGATTCACAGAGTTTGAACAAATGCAATTGAAGCCCCTCAAGAAAATTGAATAGTTTGTACTGATAACGTTCACTTCTGCTTATACAGTCTATTACTTAAAACTTATCCCAGCAACACATCCGTCATTTTCAAGGGGTGAATTTGTTTCTCGACTAGAACATGGATTTCTTTTAGTCTTCAGATTTCTGGCATTTGCTTTTCCTGCCAAGTGTTCTGCTGCTTAGGGTGGTCTATGAGTGGTACATCTAAGGTTGCTAATAAGTGTTTCTTTGGTGTTTGTTTGGGTTTTTTTCTCAGTTACTCATCTTATATGAACTCCTGAGCAGAATTCACTGGCAATCTGCATTTGTGGATCACATGTTGGAAAGTGTTGTCTTGCTTCTGTTTGCTGAGTGCAATGACTGTTTAAACCCTGGATTAAAAAAAAGCAAAACAAAACATAAACCAAACAATAGTTTTAAATCAAGACAAAAATTAAAGTACTTGTGAGATCTAGTCCTACTGATCTTAAGCTACAATATAAATGCCAGTCTGCAAGAGGTAGTGACTGAACACAGGAGAGGAAGGACCACTTTGGACACTGGGCCTTTAGACCAAGATGGGAGCTCAAACTGAAACCGTAGTTCAGAAGAAAGGAGGGGATGGTGTTCAGGCTCTGTCCTTAAGTGCCTTAGCTTTTACCAGGTTGTGTCAAGTTAAACGTAGCAAGACAGTTTAAAAATAATAGTCAGGAAGCAGGGAAGTAGCTAGGAATATCCTTTCAATCTCCCAAATGTGGGCATACATTTTTCACTACAGCTGCAGGAAGGAAGCTGTGGAGAGGCATTAGGGCTGAGGTTGTGCATTGTTGTTCCTGAGCACTGCTGAGTTGAAGGTGGCTGTAGTAAGACACAGTGCAGTTTGTACTCCAGTGAAGTTGCTGCAGAAGAAACTTGACAGAAGCAAGTACCAGGTGAATAGTGTGAGAAGAATAGATCAGAATATGACAAAAGAAAATGAAAAATGAATGTAGAAGACACTCTGTTCCTCTTACCTTGCATATGCATGAGGAGAAACTGGGGAAATGATGGAGCTGATGGAGAGAAGATTATGGTGGCTTCATGTGGAGAAGAACCAGCAAGCAGTTCTTTATGGATGGAACTGTCACAAGTAGAAAGAAGATTGATGCTGGAGTATTCTAGATAGACATGACTGTTTCTGGTGCCCAATCTTAGTTAAGAAGTTTGAGGGGGGAAAATGTAACATAAGCATCTTTGCTGAAAATAAAGAAGCAAAACTGAAATTGTTTGTGTGTTCTAGCTGTAAATCAAAGTCTTGAGGAACTGTGACATTGCTGTACACTCTCTCTGTGCTAGAAAAATAGAACATCTGGAAATTATCTGGTATCTGAACAGATAGCAGAGTAAACTGTGATTGAACCAGCCAGAGAACCTTAAACATCAATTTCAGACTAAACACTGATATGTGGATTTTCTTTTTTTGTGCCTAGCTGGGTCCTCATGGGTGCCCATGTATTGCTGAGGAATGAGTAAGACTGAGAAGGTTGTAAAATTTTTTTTTTTTTTTTTCAGTTAGGAAATCTGTGAACCATTGCAAAAGAATTACATGGCAGGAAAAAAATTTCAGTCTCAATGAGACTCTTGCTATTTAGGAAGGGCAAAAAATAATTTTAGAGTTTCTTTGACAAATATGTATGATTTTCAGGATTTTTGTAAGGCTTATCCTTTCCTAGTGTAGCTATCACATTCTGTATTGCCACATAGATTGGGCACAGCTGTCAGTTTACATTGGTGTGCTTTTTGTTTTGTTTGTTTGGTGTTTTGTTTGTTTTGTTTTGGAGTTTGTTTTGTGTTTTTTTGGCTGGGGGGGGAGGGGAAGACACACAACACACACAGAATAGCCTTCTGGGTTTTAGGTTGCTGGAAGCCATAGTAATGCCATAACCCCATGGTAAGTTAAGCATTTTGAAGATAAATATCTGACATGAGGATGCTTTTTTACCTAAACTGTTTTGTGTTGGTTCCCTTATTTGTATACATTTATGTATTTTTAGAAAATCTTCACTTTATAAAACTCATTTTTAAAGAAATCCCCTTTTATTTGGCCAGCTGACTGAGAGCCTATTGAGACTACTTTGATAGTTCTCTTACCTGCTCACAACATAGGTGCAGGTAGAGCAAGGCTGATGTAGGCTATGTTCAATCACTGACTGTAATTTTTGAAGTAACATCTTAGTGCTGGATCTGGGAAAAAAAATTTTGTTTAAGCATCTACATTATGAAACCAGATAGACCAGTGAAAATAGCTCTTTTTTTTCTTAATGCTTGATGTAGTCTCTTCTAGCTTCCTAGAAACCAAGTTAGTTACTGAGTGTAAGTGGGATATTGTCATCAGAGCAGTGCACTGATATGTTGGGATTCTGGTTCCATTTTTGTCATTCCTTCTAATCTCAAACAAATAACTTTTGCTTTTTGTTTTTTACTGATATCTAAAATAGCAAACCAGGATACTTCACAGGAGTACCAAAACTAGATTAATATTGGAAGATGAGTGAGAGAAAACTTATATGTTTAATATTATAAAAGTCTCTTCACATATACTCCCTGTTTGTCATATCTTGCTGTCAGAACTAATTTACAGCGTGCCAGCTTTTATGGCTGGTGTTTTGTCCCTGGCTTAAATAAAAATTTGATTCAGAAAGAATGACCTCAATCAAACTGAAGACACTCCAGCAGTTGAAGTAGCACATCAGAATCATGAAGAGTGTGAGGAAAACAAAGTGGATAAAAATTGACCATGCTATCTCACTGTGGTTTTGAAACTTAAGTGTGGGACAGCTGATTAGGTCTGCACTGTGTCTGTGCACTTGTGAATGAAAAATACTGACCATGTGCTTGGATTGAATGTGTTTACTTGCTTGTGAAATCTTTGGACTAAAATAAAGGAAAAATTTTACTGCAATGGGCAGGAAGTTGAGACCCCATATTTTCCTTCAGTGTAATCTCAAAGTGGGTGCTATTCTCTCCCTGCACCTCTTTCTCCCTCACTGGTGTTCAGTTATATTGCATGTGTGAAGCAGACTGGGTTCCCCTGACCTGTAGAGGTCCATTGAAGGATGGTGTGCTCAGTTCAGGGCCTTGGATTGTCATCTCTTGAAGGAACTTACTATGGATTTGTGTAGTGTCTAATATGATGAAATTCCAGCAGAGTGTGCGGAAGTCAATAGGCTTTGCATTATTTGAAGCTTTCAGTTGTGATTTTTTTTGTGAATGATTGCAATATGGATTGCTCTGAGTCATTTGGATGTATTTGTGCATTTTAAAATTTTCAGCTGTTTGCTTGGACATTTGCTGTGAGTCACTTTATTTCAAAACCTACCCAGTTTTGCACTGCTTAAAGTGATATGTGTTATGGTTCCACAGTGTGATTTACTGAGTCTGTAAGTTCAAATAATCTTTTCAAACAGTAAACTTGGTAAATGAGCTGGGAGTCTGACAGTGAATGGTGGATGCTGTGGTTCATGCATAACGAGCAGTAAAAGTTGTGTGACTTAAGCACAGGGTAGAACCAGTTTGGTTTGTTCCCATGTTTGCGGGTTCGGCAAGAATAGGAGTCTATAATGATCTCTTTTATTTCTCTTGCTTGTACCTTCTGTCCCGTGTAGCACCCTGCCTTTGTCAGTCTACAGCATGAACTTACCTGGGTACAACAGGCACTCAAGAGAGTGCTTTTTTTTTTTTCTCTAAAAGACAGCAGTTGAATTAAATTTCGACTCTTCGTAGTAATAAATGGGGGTACTTGGAACTGCAGTGAGTAATACCTTGAGCAGCCTCCTCTAACTAGATGTTCTCTGATCAGGTGACTGGGGTGGAGCCTCTGGGGTCACGTCCAGCCTGCATTATCCTGTAGTTCCAAAAGTTGTGCACAATTGGTCCTTACAATGGAAGCAGCTGATTTGATCCATTCATACTCTGGGAGTTAGCAAACTTGAGTTTGAACTGAAGTTTTTTTTAAATAATTCCTGGTTTTCAAAAAATTTGTGTTAGTATTTCAGCATTTTAATTATTTATACCAAGACAGAGGATGCAGAATTTCTTCTTGCATAGGGAGAAACCAAAGGAACCAGTGACCATTAGAGCTAAATACTTCCGGTTTGTTTTTCTAGTCATAAATACAAGCAAAGAATAAACTTGTGTCAGATACAGATTTGTTAGAGGCAGCTGTTAAAATTGTGATGGAATGCAAGATTGTTGTGTATTTCTGTATTCTGAAGTATCCTTATAGAATAATTAGTGATTTACTGACTGCAGCACAGATGTAATGCAGCATTTGCATATAACATTTTTGAAATATGGTTTTAACATTTTCTCATAAGCAGCCTTGGATAACTTTTGCTTTGGAATATTAAAGGGACTAAACCAGGATCATGTCTGTCTGTCTCTCTCTTAGAAAACCTTGGATGTAATGGGGAAATAGCAGAGAGCTGAAGGATTGCCATGTAATTCCAATCCCTGAAAAGGAGGAAAAAGTTGAGGTGCTTCACTAGTTTGAGATTTTCCTGCTACAATTACCAGATTAATCTTCTCGCTAAGACTACCATAGATGCATTTTTAATACCTCTTCTACTGCCTGGAATAGCTTGCAACAGAGAACCATCTGAGAACAGGAGTTTTGCTGTCCTTATCAAACTGGTTTTAGAGATATCTGAGTGAAATTTAGTGGAAGGAACTGTACAGGAAATGAAACTACACTACAGCTCCTTCTGTCTGTGTACTCTATGAAATTATAAAATGTTATGTAATAGAACTGTTTGGCTGACTAATGCAACACACTTAATTTTTTTAAGTCATTTTAAAAATGGATCCATTACCTGTTCTTCATGAAGCAGTTTATCTTTACAGTGTCTTAAGCATTATCTGAGGGTTTTTTTCAGTTGAACACCTGGATCTATGTTGGACTGTATGGATTTGGTGTAATAGGATGTGCATGGACATCTAAAGTTATTTAAACTAGAAAAATTCCAGAAAACCTTTGGTTATAGGGTTAGGTTTTTAAAAGTTGTTTAAGTGAGAAAGCACAGCTACTATGATGTTAAACAGATTAAATCACCATTTGAAGGAGTGGTGATAAGAGACAAAGTGTAAACAAGCATGGTACCAATTTAAGTAGTTCACATTTCCTAATAAGTGTCATAATATGTTAAATGAATTTAAAGACTGGTTATCTGAAGCTTGTAGATAAATAGGAAATCATCTAGAAACACAGAACAAGTCTAAGTGAATCAGTGATTTGCACCAAAATACTGTACAAATATTTACAGGTGGATTTTGTAGATAATGATAAAAACTATCTGGACAACTAGAAAAACTGCAAGATATATGGTTATGGTTTTGGTTTATTTCCAGCAGTGGTTCATGCTCTGCCTCAGAGGCTGGCTACAAGGAGCTCTTCCTGGCTCTATTCTGGGACCTGTCCTGCTTTAGATCTTTGTCACTGATCTGGAGTGGGAATGTACCAATACTCAAGGACAAGTCTGCATTTTGGAGACGTCTAAGCAGGACAGAACAATGAGCTGACAGGACCTTCATGAAGTCCAAAAAGGACAAATGGAAAGCCCTTTATATGGGACAGAATAACCACCTGCAGGGAATACAACCTGGAAATGCTATTCATGAGTCAGCAATGTACCCTAGCAACATATAGGAGTGTAGCCACTGGGCTGAACAACGTGATTATTCCTGTTTAGTCAGCACTTAATAGAACACACCTAAACCACTGTGTCTAGTTTGGTTCTCTGCCATCCCACTGGAAGTCTGCAAGGATGGTGAATATGTGCATGACCTATGAATGGAGGCCGAGGGATCTTGTGGCAGTATGCCAATATCAAAGTAGTTTATGGAGCAAAATTAAGCCCGACTCCTCACAGAGGTGCATGGCTGGAGCCTGAGACAGTGGCCATAAAGTTAAACAGGAAAAGTTTGTTTTGTGCCAGGAGATGCTGCTCTCTGATGATCTGAGTAAGAGAGGCACTTGGACACCATAAAATAGCATTAGAAATTCTGTTTATTAAAGCTAACCATATAAAGAGAAAGTAGTACAGATAATCTTAGATCTCTTTTGATGCTGAGAACCCTGAATTGTGCAGCACCAAACAGACCTTTGAAGGGTCCACGTGCAACACACCGTGCAGACCCTATCCATAGAAAGGTTACCCAATTTTGTTCTTTTGCTGGATTACCTTGCAAGAAGACAACTCTATTCATAATTTTTGCTGTCAGGTAGAAAGGATGTTCACATGGGAACTTCCATCTGCACTTTCAGATAAAGCAAGGCCACCCAGGTGGCATAATCGCTGGTGGTGTTGATTGCAGCTTCTCTGTTTCAGAGGGCTGTCTGGGCTCCCCCTGCAGCCACGGAGTACGTGCAGCACGGGCCCGACAGCCAGCCCAGACATGCAGCCCAGCACAGGCGTGGGTCTGCTCGGCTTGGCTCCTGCATGGATCACCGACTCCATCTGTCACGGGCTTCCGGTCAGGATGGCCATGATCTTCTGCCTCGACATAATGAGTCTGTATTTCACCATGAGGCTGGTCAGGCATTGAAACAGGTTCTCTGGGGAGGTTGTGGAATCTCTGCCTTTGGAGGTTTTCAAGGCCCAGCTAAATGACAGGCTAAAGAAACATCATCCAGATTCAGCATTCACTGTATTTCTGCAGAAGGTTGAGCTGGATGACAATGTCCATTCCACCCTCAGTTTCCCCATCTCAATATTTTGTGTCTCCCCTGTAATCTTAAAACTTAGTTGGAACTTGCAATACTTTTGTTGCAGCTGATGGGAATATCTGTAAGACAGAAGTCTGACTTTTCGTGTAACTCTGTGGTGAAGCCAGTGTTATGGTAATAGTAATACAGATGCAGTTTTGGTAGAAGCAGAGTTGTGATTGTACCAGGAAACTTCATGGGTTGCTGCATCACTAAAAATGGGTGATCACAGATAAAAACAAGACCTTGTTAAACATTCCTTATTTCTGTAATTGTGGATCACATACACTTTTTTGTCCCCGTGTTTTTGTTCTTTCTCTTGAAAAATTTGTTTCAAAAGGAGTATTTGTGTCCCATCTTTCATGTGAAGCATAATACAGCTATTAGTTTTTGCCTTTGCCAGCTGCTGGCAATATAGCAATACATTCAGTTGTGGTTTGCATGTTACTATACAAGATGTATTAAAGTTAACAATCTGTGCAGCTAATACGTCTGAGGAAATACTGAGAGATTTGGATAGTTAATGTTGTGAAGTTTTTGACTATTCCTTTCCTGCAGTGGAGGACGTGGAGTACTTGGTCCTTACTAGAAACCATTTCCTTCTTGTCTGTTTGCTTTGGTATTCTGAACTGTGTGTAACTTCAATCTGTGGAGCCAGCAACAGGCAGTTTACCAGAAATTACCATTATTTAGTGTGTACTGGGAAGCACTGAGGCTACTCTTGCCCTCTGAGTTGTCTCTCCTAAGTATAAGATTAGGAAGGGGTGTGTGTGTATGTGTGTGTGTAACTTTTATATTATGATACTTTTATGTTATCATATATCTTGTCAGTTGCCTTTTGTGGAGCTTAACTAGGTCAGGATGTACCTATATACCTTTGGCTGACCTGTATCATCCAAAATATTCAAAAGATTAATAAATTCCTTGTTTTGGGAGAAAGGTCCCAAACATTTGATGCTGAAGGAGAGATGGTTGTCATTGACAGAGTCTGAATCTTCACAAGTGAAGTCACTCTGCCAATCAGTACTACTGAATATTATTATCTGATGGAGAAAAGATTGAAATGAACTTCCAGTTCATCAGGGGAAATTTGATCAGAGCTTTAGTACTTGATGAGTGCTGTGAATTCTTCCTTTGATTAAATGAAATTTCTCTAGGGAGAAAGACTAGACTAAGGATCTCAGAGATTGAATAAAACATTTATTTATTTAGCATTATTTAATTAATTATCCTTTAAAAATACCTATTTTGTGAAAAAAACCCTCTAATGTTGAATTTAGCAAAGGTGTGCCTATTTAGGTTGAGACTGAGTACTGGGCATATCAAAGTAGAAGTGAGAACTATTTTTGAGTGAAGGCTTGTCTTAGGGGGCAGCTTAGTGATGAGTGAATCAGATGTCTCTCCATAACATATTCTGTCACTAAGCCTAAGGGTTTGGAATTATTGGGTGAAATCATGATCTGTGTTGCACCAGGTGTCAACTTAGATCATCACAGCTGTTTGTAAAAGAGTCTGACCAGAAGAGATTGTTTATTTACTTCTGAGGGGTAACTGCTTCCAAGGTATTGTAGGTAGCTAAATTGCATTTCTGCAAGCATTTGATTTCCCTATGCCTACTTGCACCTTTGATTTCTTATTAATGTTTTTGGAGCGTTCCTCCCAAACTGAAATTCACCTGTTTTGTTTAATTGTTTTTTGCTCTGTGTTTTATCATCTTTCAAAACTTTCAGTTTTCTTCTCCACCCTTTTCTCCTCTGGTTTTATCAGACCTTGCAGCCAGTTTTTTCCTGCTGGTGGTCTGTGTTCCCTCATGGCAAGTCCAACAGACTGCTGTGCTCAGCAGTCAGTAAGCAGTGTTACTGCCGCGTCATTAACACTATGGCTTTAACATCAGGCCTTTGCTACCTTTTCCTGGCCTTCAGTTGCTGTATTTATAAACTTTATATGGTAGCTGAACCAGCATTATCTTGCCAGTCTTTTTCACTTGTCGTCAGGCTTAATAGCTGTTTCCAGCGGACACTCGAGTGTTGCCAAGTGAGCATAGGAGGGGCGGAGATCTGTGCTCCTCCCTGCCAATGATACTTCTCTCCTGTAACTTGGTATTAACCAAGTCGCAACTGTTACACAGCAAAATCTAAACAGTTGTGTTGTTCCTGTACCCTTGTTGTTCTAAAAATTCATGCAGTTCCACCTTGGTAACTGACCAAGGAAAAAAGGGAGGGAGGTGAAATCAGGGCAGGGAGGAGAGCAGAACTCTCACTTAGTAGACTTCTGTTTCTGTGCCATAAGATGAGTGATAGAAAGCATTCTCTGTAGCAGGTAACGAGGCAGGAGTAAGGGTGGAAAACTTGAGCAGTGTCCACAGAGCATAAGCTGTAGCTCTTGTCTGATTGCATTCACCTTGCCAGCAAGACATTTAGATGTCAGGAGGTATCTGCCTGCCTCTGTCACCTTCCTGTTCTGTGGAGGGTTTTTTGGAAACTCTAAAAACTGCATCTTCCTTCCTATTTTCTGTGGTGTGGAGAACAATGCTTGATCTCGGTTGGTTTTTATTAAGGTCATTAATCATCCTGGATGTATGTTTTAGGTGGGTCTTTCCACTGTGTCGATGCAACCAATTTTTTTTGAGTAAGTGAGGGTCTGTTCAGTGGTTCATTTCATAAGAGTATAAGTTTGGAAGACTGATGTTAATGGTAATAGCTGAAATTATTGTCATTTAATGCATTGTTCTCCTGAGGCTCCAGAAGCCATGAACTGACTGCTGTTTCTGGCAAGCTACATATTGAATGTTGCTATATGCTATAATTGTTACTATATGCTAAAAAGATTAGAATTCCATTAAGTGCCTATTATCTTTTTGCACAACAGTTTTCAGTGCTACACAAGCAGTAAAACTGCCACAATAAAAAGTTTCTAATCTAAAACTTGAGAAATTGAGATAAATCCTTTAGAGCAGTTTGGAGGGACTGTTGTTTTTCCCCCCTCTCATTGCAAGACTACTTACCTTGTTTTTGAGGGTTGAAATAATTTTATGGCTGTACACATTCAACAACAATACATGTATAGGAGTATAATTTAATTTATCATATTGAAATTTTTAAATTGCCATCATTAGAAAGAGTAGAAAGCCACATTTGGTATGGCCCAAAGCAAAAAAAAGGATGCTATTTGCAGATGTTTGTTTTCTCTCTAGCTCCCTTTTAATTTTTTTACTCTCTTTAAATGATTTCTGAGAAGTTTCCATGAGTGTCAGGAGTATTGTTCTCTTTGGCTTAAAAATAGCACGCATGAAAGTTTTTCTCCTGCTTACAGAATTATTTCTCCTTTTATTTAATTTTGTAAAAAATTATTTTACAATAAGTTTTCTCATTCATACCCCCTATGAATGGAATTGAGTATTATTTCTTGAGAAGCATTTTGGAGCCAGGAAATAAATATCTTTGGAGAAGCTAATGAAATTTTTGAAAGGTTTAAAAGTAAAATGCCAACTTAAAAGCATCTGGCAGCTTTCAAAGTAGTGTTTTGGTGTTTTTTTCCCCAGTGAAGTTTTATGGCCTTTATTGCTACCACCTGAAATCTGCCATTTTTGCTAATAGCAAATAGTTTTTTACATTCATTAAAATAACTAGATGAAAATAAAAATTGCTTTAGTCAAAGTGGATGGAAATGCACATTTCTGTAAGGCTGAATACAGAATAAGCATCTGAGAATAAAGGTGTATGAATAAAATATAATCTTTTTGTGTGTCAATCTGAAATCATCTAATGCAATTTTGTTAGGAATGTAAATAAAAGCAGGTTGTTAGGTGGAGTACGTGTTACTTTCAGTGAGCTTTTCTGTTTCTGTGTATGCTTGTACAGTTTTTTGCAAGGATATATCTATCACAGAACACATCTAATCAGTGTTAACTGTAAAAGAAACCTTGATGCAGTTGCACTGTCCTCTGAAGCGTGAAACACATCTTGTGAGCCAGATGTGTGAGCAGTGGCTTCAGGGTGGAGACCCACTTTCTACCTTTCTCAGTGTAAGCAGTAGCTTCATTGTCTGTCTGGAGCCTGTGTTCTGAATCAGAATCATACTGTCACTTTCTGTTTCATGGCTAGCTTTAAAAACTGAGTTGGTGACTGAATTCCAAAAATTCTGCATCAGTCTTAACTAAGGGGAAAAGAGATGGGTGAATGAGCACAATGTGATAACTCTTCTTACTGGGAAAGGGCCTTGCTGGGCAAAAAAGCTTGTCTTTTATCTGAAGGCAGAAATGACACAAAAGTAAGTTAGTGAAAGATTACATGCAGTCTTAGTTGGCTGTCAATGATATGCTCAATTTGTGCTGTAGTGCGCAGTAAAGTAGAAATCATTTTACTTTTCCCCCCCACTGTGGAATAGTGAGTAGTATGGTCAGGTATTGCAAGTGATCTACTGTCTCTGTTTAGCGTGTATTAACTTGGGCATAGGTTAGGGCATATGAACTTACTTGAGTATGTATTGTGTAAAATCAGAAACTGTTTTTAATGAGGAGTATAAAATGAGGGTTTTGATGAAGATTCTGTCTTTTTGTTATTTAGCTTAATGTATTGCTTTCTCATTTCACATGCTGATTGAAGTACGTTATCTAGGGATGGTTCTATTTCAAGTCTAATATATATAAACAGAAAATACAAATTTGGCCAGTTGGCTTTTTGAGGGATGGTCATTAGAGGTTTAAATGAAGAAAGAATAAATATTTTTCTGTGTAAAAGAACTTCGAAGTGTGATGTTTGTATATGTGATCTTTACTGCACTGTGTGTATTTTCTTTGTTGTGATGGGTCTTCCTGAGGTCTGCTGGAAAAGTTATTGATTTCCTTATTCCTTATCCTTATTACTGGAAAATAAACAAGCAAATTGCCTAGGTTAGTGCAAGAGGATTTAGCTGGAAAACAAGCCTACTGGCTGGTGATTCTCACTTGCCTGACATTCACTGTCTCATAAGAGAATGACCTTTTACATTTCCAATGAACAGTCACCTGTTGGGACGTAGGCAGAAATCCAGGCTGGTAGCTGCACTGACTTGTCCATCTTGGAGAACAGGCCTTTTTTAAACAGATTTGGTGTGTTGGACACTGAACTGGGACATGTTTCTTGAGGCTCACCAGACTTCTGTAGTCCTGAAGCTGATTAAAATGGTCACTTGCATTACAGTGTAATACTGTTTTCCCTTATCTGTATGGTATTTTATTTTTCACAATGCAATTTTACGTCCATAATAATTTTATTTTTTCATTCGGTATCCACCTACCTGTATTCCCCATGCTTATCAGTTTTCCACTGTTCAGGATGATTGAAATTGTGTGACTGTGCATAAGCAGTTAATTCATAGTCAGCACTTTAAAAATAACGTGTCCAGGTTTAGTTCTGCACTTTAACCAATAGTGATACAAATGTAGCAATTACAATTACATAGACAGAAGTGAATGGCATTTAGCACATTGTAATTTGCTCGTGTGGTTATAGTTAGCTTGAAGTCAGCTTAGTCATTAAGACAAAGGGTTAGAAACTGGACTTTAAAAAAAAACTTAATGTAAATTAGAAATTATTTAAATAACTGACCTTTCCCTATTTTGGTAAGATAGGACACTGTTTTTAGAATTGGGAGAAAATTTGTGGACTAGATGATACAGGTTTGTATAAATCCAGTTTATAAGAAAGAAAGCTGGTTTAGACAAGACTTAGGAAAGAAAACAGTTCTTGCAAGGGTGTAAGAGAATATATAAAGATCATTAACATAAAAATAAATCAATGCACTGCTATTGATTAGCTGTTACGAAGTTAAGTTATATTTCAGAATAGTGTTTTTATAAGTATATATGCCAGAATATGCTTCCCTATTAAAATTAAAAAATTAACAGTGGCTAAAGGAAAGATAAGTGTGCAAAGCCACCTTAAAAATCGGATCTCAGTCAGAGTAGGCCTCATAAACTGTAAGCCATGGAGATTTCTTTTTTGTTGTTGTGCACCAAGAGCCTTGGCATATTCACTGCTCGCATTACATGCAAATTTATTCTGTTTTCTGTAATTCAGTCACAGCTAAAGACTGGTGTTGGCTAAAGTGATTTTGATATTAAATTCCTGTTTGCTTTGGAGATGTGTAGGATTTTAAAATTTTCTTATTATTTGATGGTTTATAGGTCTGTATTTTTCTTGTTTTAGCCCCGAATTTGAAAGGCTTGGACAAGAGACAATAAAAATAGGGATGTGTTTGAGCAAGATTTCTCTATTAGGTGTATAAACTTGTGAAAAGATGCTGCTTAAGTTAATTCAGCTACTGTTGGTTTCATTTTCTGTGAAGCACTGTGATGTTGTTGGAAAGGCCAGGGGAAAGCATTTAGGAATCTACTGATAATAATGACTAGGTAGTGCTTTCACTGTTCCGGAAAGCTGTGGTTTAGGGACTGGGGGCTATGGTTGTGGTGGTGGGTTTTCTTTTGCCATTTTTTAAAGAGGTTGGAATGCTTGGAAAGTGCTGTCAGTAGAACAAGCTGTTCTGAAGCAAGTGGAAGGACTATGTTCATGATCTTTTTCTGATATCTTTTGTGAGTTTTTCATAGTAAAGCTGAAGTTGCATTTTGAAGGTTATAGATTGAAAACAGAAAATTAAACTGAGAGTATTTTTAGTGTGTCTATGTATTCTGTTAGTAGTGACCTACTGTCTGAAAAGAGGAAACCAAGAATACACAAGCTAGAAGCTGAAAAAATTTGACCCTGAAATCATATAATATCCTAGTAGCGAGAGTGACTGAAATTGTTACAGATTCTCATGAATCTGTTGCATTTGCTTTTT